>JAAAKQ030025060.1:0-17529 GCA_010016005.3 Zanna intricata
TACTTCAGAGGATGAATGAGGATGATGTGAATGAAGTGTATTCTTGTACAATCTCAGGTAGCCCACTCCTGAGAAGTGTGGGGAATACTCATAATCTGGTTTTAGTTTATTTTACATTAAGCGGATGGAAACAGTAGGTGTCATAAACGTGTGCTAATATTGTTTAATTCATATTACTTACGTATCGCGGACAGTTGAGTGTTAATATTATTACATAATCGTAATTTACTTTTCAATTTTATATATATTTAAGTGTGTGTGTGTGTGTGTTAGTGCAAGCGCCCTTAATTATTATCAAAAAAGACAATCACAATTATGCAATAAAGATTAATTTTTTTTTGTTTAATCTCCGGAACCACCTAGGTATACCTTCAGACGATGAGATGAATGAATCGGGTGATGATTCATTACTCTCCTTCTACCATACCTTCGGGAGATGAATTTTTCACATACAGCGTATCTCAAAAATGCCATGCCTGACCGGGATTCGAACCGAGACCTCCGGATAAAAGGCCGAGACGCTACCACTCGCGCCACGGAGGTCGGCAATAAAGATTAATAATTGAAAAGAATGAAATTATGTATTAATAATATATGATTTTATGATTTACTCTAATCGATGTTGTTTTTTAATGCGATATTATCACAAAGTGTGTTGTTTGTTACCTGTTTTTTTACAAAATTTTTAATATTTTTTTCTTCGGGTAAAACATTTCTGGGAAAAACGACTAAAATTTAGTTTTGAAGAAAATATAATTTTTGATTTATTTATACCTAACGCATTGTTTTTTAAGGAAATATCTTTATTTTAAAAATACCGGAGCTATTTCTATAAATATTTTTTTTTCGATCAGTTAACATGATTTATTTTTATTGTATAGTATGTTTAACTTCACAACAAAAAATCATATTATTATAGTATAGAAAATATTTTTATATTTTCTATTCATTTCATCAGTTTTAATCCTACTTAGAAGTCTTGAATCGAGGAATTGATATTGTACCTTGGATTTCATGATACATTACATTAGATTTAATTTGTTCTCAAGATCATTTTTATAGATTAAAATCGAAGTTACGGGAAAAGTTTTACTTTTTTTACAGTCAATGAGTCCTCAGATCGGCAAAATGAGAGGTTCAAATCGTCCTAACCATATTTATAGGAAACAAAATATTTACTAAAATATTAAAATATTTCGAATATTATTTAGGTTATATAACATATCTACTAACGAAAATCCTATCTGCAGTTACTATAAAGTTGTTATCTATTAACCATAAGTTTTTTCTAAAATTAATTTAATAGTTTACGTATTTTTAAATGATACAACTCAATTTCGAAGCGTGTAATTGAATTTTTGTGACTGTGTGAGTGTATCTTTTGTATGTTTTATAATTCGAAAATAAAATAATTGTCAGTGCAACCGTGTGTTAAATTCAACATAAAATCGATAAAATGTAAAAACAAAACCATTGGTGTTTCGTTATAAACAACTACTGTACTTCATTCATATGCTCTCGTCCTCTCTTACTCATTAAATGTCAAGTTAGGTGGAAATACAGAAGCGAATGTGGAACCGATTCTTTTGTTCCGGTTTGTAATCACAACGCACCACGGTGTCAGTATTTGGCTCGCTTCACTCTTTTAATATTAGAAAGTCATTCCATCATCAAAAAAGGGGGAATCCTCTCGTACAATCAAAACACCCTTCTATCCTTTCTCTTCCAGAACCATTAATAATAATGATAATGATAATAATACTAACACCAACAAACCACCCCAGACACCACAGTAAAAAAATTTAAAAAAACTCTTACGAGAATAAACAGGATCGATGATTTGGAATAATTGCATGAGGGCTTAAAATTCACCGTTAATTATTTATTACTTAAAAAACCTTGAGTTATGAATTGGCTTAATATTTAAGCTATTCTAATTTTTTAATTTAATATTAACAATGATTATTTTCGAATAATTTAATAATCGAACAAGTATTAACCGATAATTTTGTTCAGAATATTTTTCCCCATCTATGTAAACTGTTAATAAACCCTGAAAAAGATTGTAGAAATTAATCATAATTCGCAGCCGTTATATTTACAATTTCAGGACAGTTAAAAGAATAGTCATTCACCTTTTAATTCTATTACGTTGTGCAAATTAAGTTGTGCATCGATTTTTTTAGTGGCGAGTGAGTCTAGTCAAATATCACTTTCTATAATTATAACGATTTTGATTTCTGAAGTTTATTTTTTTTTTTTTATTTGAAGGAGTGATGCAGTGTTTTACACTGCACGTATGTCCTCTTCCTCTTTTATTCAGGAATACAATTGCGAATCCATGACTCATCAATTCTAATGAGTTATCGGTTAAAAAGTTTATGATAATTTTATTAACTAATATTTTTTCCCTTGTTCACCGCTGTGATTTGTACACACTTTTATAATAATTCCAAGTCTGGTTTTCCCTCTTAACTCCCAAAATAAATTCTTAACTTTACATGACTGTTTGGAAATGGTTTTAATGGATAGAAGATTTTTGTAATTTATGTTGTTAGAAATAACAAATTACTTGTAACGACATGTATGATGTTAAAACAAGAATAAAATTCCTTTCCGAAAAAAAATGCTTAGTGATACACACTTTTTTCTACGTCGGAAGTGGAGAAACTTGTCTCGACCAATCGCCCAGTAGCCCTTGCATACTGAGTGTGCGGAGTTCATCACCTGCAAGGTGGTACCCACTAAAACCGACCTCCCTCTCACGATGTGGTGACGGAACCACCCTAAGATATATCATCGTCACCATGCGTGCTAATGGGTACTTCCTGATTTGTTTTTTGTGACGGTTTCACGTTTTTTGAGCGTCACACGGGGTTACCAGCGGCGGCGATCCTAATGGACCCCCGCAGGCTAGCCTTCTACCACTCACACCGCTCTATCATCAGTCTCCTTCCTGTACTTGTCGTTAGAAGACACTCATAAACCAGTTTTTACGCTGGCTCCATCCCTGTGCTGACCCCATCATGCATCGCATCACATCCTCAGGTGAGAAATTCCGTAGAAAGTCTGTCCGACTCCCACTTTGGGCACATTAAAAAGATGTACTCCATATCATCTCTGTCATCACATTAAAAGCATGTCACTAATTTCCTTCTACCTCTGGCGTGGAGGTAGACATTGAACAATCCATGGCTCGTAAGCCACTGGACCATCTAAAAGTCCACCTCCCCATGTCCTGTGTTAAGCTAATCGTTAATTCACAGTATTATTATTTGGGTTCACCTGTCAGTATTAGCCCCACACCACTTTTTTGCCAACGTGCTATTAGATCATCCCTGACCTTCACTACATCTCTGCCTCTGTATTTCTCAGAGCGCTCCTTTACCAGCAAGTGAAACTGTGGAATTCCTGCAATCACTAGAACTGCTTCCCGCGAAACTGATCAATAGGTTTGTGTCATTCTGATAGCTAGTCTGCGATGTACCTTATTAACTCTTCAGGCAATTCTGCTGTTTCCTGTGGTCATCTTGCCACGCCGGGGCCGCATACATAATAATTAAAGCAATAATCTTCCGCTTAGAAACTCTAGGACTCCTATTATTCACCATTATTTTCCACACAAGCTCGGTTACGTTCTCGGCCTTCTTACACGTTTCGGCGACGTTTGCAGTGAATCCCCTTGATCGATCAAGCCAAACCCCGAGGTATTTGGCCCTCCTCAAGGGAGTCATCTCAATGCTCACCACATTAACCGTAAAGTCAGGTTTTCTTCGGCTCGACATCAGCAACACTCAGGTATTCTCCGCCGAGGGTACAGACCCCGTACCATCAGCCCATGCTCCACACCAAGCAATGCTCTATTCGCCCGGAGCTTCACCTCTTGGGGACATACTTCCCCGACACCACCACCGCAAGATCTCCGCATATCCCAACGCCACGCCCTCCGAGACGCTAATACCCAGGAGGCCGTCATATACTATCTTCCATAAGAGAGGCCCTAGGATCGACCCCTGAGGCACCCCTAGTTCCATCCATGCGACGATTTCCTCGCCCTCATCCGTAGTAGTCCTGCCAGGTTCTCTTCGATATTCCTGACCAGGTAGGGAGCCACTTCCCTCTCCATCAGCTGATCGATAATAGATGTCCATTGCTGTTAAACGCATTTCTAATAACTACTAAGATAAGCAGCGGAATTTCCCAATTATGCCTTGTGCCCAAGCCCACCTCATTCACCAACTCCATCACTCGCATAATAGCACTGAAAGTCGATCGTCTTTTAGTGAATCTATACTGCCTCGATGACAGTCCACCGCTCTTTTCAAACTCAATCTCCAATCTCTGACCAAGGAGGGTTTCAAATACCTTCCCCAGCGTATTAATTAGTGTAATAGGCCTGTATCCTCCTCCTGTCTTCTTGATCTTCACAAGTCTGGCCGAATTCCTATCCCTGGGTGTTCTTTCATTTATAAAAGCGAAGTTAAATGCCTCCAACCAAGTTGGAACTACCTTTAGTCTCCAGAACTACCTTACGGTAGTTCCGGAGTCTAAACAGAAAAAGAGAGGTCCTTTTCCCAGTTCTCAAAAATAGGATCCTTCAACTCTATTGTTCTTTGATACCAATCCCTTTCCCATTTCGATGCCACCAGTTGGTCTATATTGTCATATTTAACTCCCTCTTCAAGTTTTCTAAGGAGTTTACTGCTGCTCATTATTGATCTCGTTTGGCAAGCCACTTCTTTTCCTTCCGCCTTCAATGCGAAGGGTTTTGCCTCAATCATTTTTCGAAATGCTGAAACCACCCTTTCCATGTCTCCCGCCAATTCTTTGAGCTCACAAGCCGTGTGGTTGTTTTCGGCATGTTTTATGAAGGTCGCAGTAATACTTGTAAGCTCCCTCACATACCCTGTCATCTCCTCTTGCAAGGTACATTCCATTTAGGTTTTGGAACGTGATTATAGCAATTGAGTTTTGGTTAGCGGACTGTATTTTGTTTTATGGTAAGTTTTTATTATTTCATTCTCTGTTGTCCCCTTCATCTCCAGTAAAGTCAATTTATTTTACCTACTCCACTTTCTTCGATCTATCTGCTTCTCTGCAGCTGTCAAAAAATCACTGGAGTCACTGGTTGTCGACTCCCTAGAGGTGAAGGCATGCTGCAGCGCCTGCTGCTTCTTTTGGGTATACATCAGACCAAAATATAAGTTCTTAGTCAGACCCAGGAATTTCTTACCCTCTTTATACAGCACAAAATATAATCAAGCAATAGCTTTACAGATAAAGCTACGGGGCTGTACTTATCACCGAAGAGAATTATTAAATAAAATAAATCTGTTATCAATAAAGATGACAAACAAAATTATAGTTATTAAAACTACTTTAATTCTAAACAACAGTATTCTCTAATAAAATTTATACCAGTCAATGTTTCAAAGCTTAATTACAACTGCTACAATGAGTGATAACCTATAAAATATTTAATAATAACAATATAAACAAACACAACTGACAAAGACAGAATAAAGAGCTTCCAGGTCATAAACAAAGGCCTCCCGAAGGGGTTCACCTCAAAAAATTATAGTCCTTATTACAAATAATGAAATAATAAAAACTTACCATAAAAAGAATACAGTTAACTAACCAAAACTCAGTTGTTATAATCACGTTCCAAAACCTAACCGTAGTTGCCCGATTCACAGTCCAATTAAAAAACTGCCAAGTAACCAACAAAAAATCCCGAAAATCACATAGCTCAATAAAACACAACCTTACACGATGAATCCTCCAACTCAACTAGTGATACATACCTGCATTGTGATAAACATCCATCTACAAACTATCTGTGAAGCCTAATAAAAATTTCAAAGGACTTGACTCATCCTTTCATTTTTGAGGAAACTCGTTGTTCAGCATAACGTCGAACTTTTTTCTTTAAACAGTGGTTGAAAAATGAAATGGGTAAAGGATTTAGTCATTTTCAGGTTAAAAAACGCCTGACTTAACCACGGGTCGCTGAACAAGCATGACACCTCAGATTTATTACGATGAGGAAAGAAAAAAATTATGGATTACATTAAATTTTCATCTTATTTCAGTTAGATATAAGTAGAGAAAAAATGAAGTTCTAGGAAAAGCTTGACCTCGTTACAGGCCAATTCAAAGTCAAGGTCACGAAAAATGTTTTTTTTTATGGTGCGGAAAAACGTTTTACTATGATGTGAAAACGTTGGTTATTTATTCGAAGGTCATCCTAGCAAAAAATTGCTCGAGTCGTGGCAGAGGTCCCCTCCGCCATCGAACGATTGCGCACTTCTCCCTTCAAATCGTGGTGGAGGTCACCGATCACGCCATTGAAAGATCGCATCAGTTCTTGTTTATTTGAAAGCTATCTCGATGATAAGGTCAACCGATTTAATCAATACTTATCCGTATATGTTCCTATGAAGGTATGATAAATAATATTTGTATAGATTATATGTTTAAAAAATATGTGCGAACACTTTCCTCACCATTTGTAATGAAATGTTCTCTACAAAGGTATTCATTACCAGATTACAACAGAGGCCTTGGAACCCTTTACATCCAGCAATGAGAATAACTAATATTGTAAAAATCCATTAGTCTCATATTACTGTACCGGGGTTTAACCTTTTTTTGTTTAAATAAAAAGGTTTTGTTTAAAAGTAGAGAATACTTTTGAACGTAAAACGTCTAAATGTATAACGTAACAATGAACTAAATTTTGTTTAAAATGTAACAATGTAAAATGTTTAAAATGTCTTCTTCCGACAGCAGTTTCATTAATTTAGTAATCGGTAAAACTGATCATAATTTGCCATTCTATTAAGTCGCGTGAAAGATCCCTTACGTACAAGTCGCAGACGACCAACGGTTGCCGATCTCAAAAATGGTGGAAAACGATATACCTATAACGATGGCTGTTCGAGGATGGAATCTATACAGGTAGCCGTCTATTTCTAGAACACAAAAAAACGTGTGAATGGTGAAATCTGCTTTTCAAGAGAAAAGCCGCTGTGTCATAGTAGGGGGTTATAAACGGACAGAAAGAACCAAGCGAACAAGACAGATTCGAATTTTTACTATTGCAACATTATAAATATGAAGTTGTATTTAAATTCCGTATACTATCCGTACGAGAACGTGCAAGGTGATTAACGTTTGTTGTACATTATATTCACTCGTTTTTATAAATCATATTATAACAAACAGTCAGGAAAAAATTTAATTGACATGGTTAATTATGTTAAATTCGCACCTTTATTTGTATTCGAATGCTCGAAGAAAAACCATTCATTAAATACGGGTACGATAGACGTGCGGATCTAACTTGAATCTTTATCTAGTATCCCCGACAACACACTGCAGCATAATGTCCGACAATTACCGATTGTATGATGGAATATACTCCGTTGTCTGGTATGGTAAAACTGATCGTGTAAACGGATGAAATTTAAGAAAACATAAAAAATAAATAAAATAGAAAATTTTTTTTTTGAATTATGCGAAAAAAGGTTTAAATTAAAAAATAAAAATAGATTATTTTGAGTCTTTTACTGTAAGTCTCTAGGGGAGAAATTTCACTCTTAATAAAAAAAAAAATCTCAACGAGCCATGTTAAAAATCGCACAACTAATGTGGAAACTGTTAAAGATTCGAAGCCGGATATGAACAAGTCAAATCCTGACAAATTATCTCTCCCACTACCAGCGCAAATATAAAGTGGTTGACAGATGGTTTCTATGTCATTATTATTCAGTGCATCACTACGGATGATATGGTCGATTTTCACGGCTTCCTCGATAATAGTGACGTTTTTATCGTAAAGGAATTTGCTCTGGTTAGTCATTTTTCCTTTACGGTCCTGTTCTGTCTACCATATGCGAAATCTAACCTCAAACCGAGATTTCTACGTACGGTTGATTGCTAGAAAAACAATTGTCACCATATACACGGTGATTACGGAGACGGGGTGTACACGGAAGATATGATGAAAACACATCTTTCGTGTATTTTCAGAATATACACAAAACGACGAGATAAGGCTATTGTGATAAGGTTATTTGGAATCTACAAAGATATTTTGTAGGTTCTACAATAACTTAAAAGAGACACCAGAATCCGCTCGTAAACCTGATTTCGCAAATGTTCTAGTGGAACAGGACAGCAAAGGTTTATGAACAATTTTAGATTTGAATGTAAGCGCACCGTTATCAAATAAAGAAAAATAATGCCGTGAACATTGAAAAACTTCTTCCTAAATGATTTTGTATATGCAATTGATTATCATGATAAATCCTTTTTATTTTTAACAATTATAAAGAAAAAAAAAATATATATATATATATATATATATATATATATATTTATATATTTTTTAAATTTAATTTTTACCTCTATACTGTACGACCTATTTTTAGTCGGATGATGATTCTAATAATCTATTTTTATGCCAAAAATATTGATAGCATTAGTCAAATTTCCCTAGAAAATTACGTTTTTTTTTGGATGAAAATAGAAAAATGTATAATAAAATATGAAGAGAGTTTCATTATTCATAATAAAATAGAAATTATGAAGTTAAAAAACAGTTAAAGAATGCGTATAGTTGCTTAATTTTCAAGATATTTTCACTTTAAATTTTCATCTATTATTAGTTCTAAATTAATTTTGTGGAATTATGTTGTTTAATTAAATCACTATGGATACTAATCCTTGTATAAGGATTTGCTGTGGAAGCACTAAATTATATAGCATTTGTTTTATTAAATTTACATTTAAAATGATTATAATTAAACTGGCTATTAATGTTTTCTACTGCTATGTTTATTAATGAGAACTCATTAAATCAGCAAAACAAACTTTACTCATTCAACAAAAGAAAGGTCATAAAACTAAAAACTATAAACTAAAATAAAGTACCTAAAACTTACAATGTGAGATATTTACTGTATTAATATACAATTCAAAGCCAATCTCTACATAAAACCCCATTCGTTGCTAATTATATTCCTTGTTAACCTGTTTGATAATTAAGATTTAAATGTTTACGTAATATTTAACCATATATATATGAGGTTTTAAATTTTCAGCATAAAAAGTAAAATCACTATAAAAAATCTTTGTGTAATATCAACCGGATTTATATTTTTATTTTGAAACTTATAAAATTAAATTGTATTCGAAAAACAGTATCATCCGTATGGGTTTGGTTGATATAGCCAAGTCTATCAACAAAATGTTTCGTGGCTCTTTTGCACAGATCAGCTTTAATAACGCATCGAACATTTGCTTTCAATACATTAATCATTTTGATTTTTTTTATAGAAATTTGTAATTTACCATAATCCCAGAGAAAAAAGTCTAAGGAATTCAAATCACATTATCGTGGTGGCCAGTTGACATTACCATTTTGTGAAATTATTGAATCGCTACACTTTTAACACAGTAAATGAATTTTTTCAGCAGCTGTGTGGCATGTGGCAAAATCCTTATGAAACCATATCTTATTCAAACAAAAATTTTCCAAATTGGCAAACAAAAAATCACGACTCATAGCTCAATAGCATTCACCATTTACTGTAACCTCATTTCCTTGCTCACTTTCGAAAAAAAAAAAAAATAGCCCAATAATGCCACTATCCAATAACCCACACCAAACAGTGATTTTTTCGGATATTATGGTCGCTGTTGAAACTTTTATTGATGAAATCATCTCAAATACGGCAATTTTACTTTTTTTCAACGCCATCAAGCCAAAACTGAGCCTCATCTGAAGAATGATATTTTGAAGAAAATTTGCAATTTACATCGAGATTTTGTAGAATGCAGTCAGCAAACTGTCTACTCAAAAAATGATCTCTTGGTTTAAATTCTTAATATAGTTGAATCTTACATCGGTATAGACCAAGATCGTGACGCAAACTTCGTCTTGTTGTTGTTAAAGAAAGGCCCAATTCTGGTGAACGGTGTAAAACCAATAAATTTCGATTTTTACGAACACTTGCACTTACTGCAGCAATATTCTCTTTGACTCCTTGCATATGTTTTGTGAACTGTTGTATTATCAAATAGACACTATTATCTTCAAATTTTTTTAATCAAATGATGGTTGAAAAATTAAAAAAAAATCAACATCGCCACCATAATTTGTCAATTTTTTTCTCAATCTGAAAGACTCCTTCTACGTAAAGAAAAATTGTTGAAGTTTGTTTGCGTCCTACTCAGAGATTTCAAAATTTCAGTTATAAATTTAAAATTAGTTATTGACGTTACCCTGTATTTACGAAATCCATTTAGTCTCAGAAAATAAGTTTTTGGCTTAAAATAATTTTAATGTTGTTGAATCACAATTTTTAAAATTATATTAGAAAAATTAAACAGAAGAAATTTGATCTGTAATTATTTATATCTGATGAAGATCACTTCTTAAACAAACAGTTAACAATAATTTCAATTAAACATCTTAAAAATGTATTAGATTTTAATTAATATACAACTAACGATGCTGTAAGCTTTGAAATTGCGTTAACTCTCTTTTTTTAATGAATTTAAATGGAATTCTATTCAAACAACTTAATATTTTACTTTAAAAAGTTGCTTATCTATTTTTTTACATTAACTTTTCTAAGAATTTCTTTTAGAGGGTGTGATGTAGGTTTACAGGAAGAATATTAGAAAAATATTTTTAAAGAATACTATTAATTTCCCTAAAAATTATATTAAGAGATCCACGCTTTTCTATCTATATTCAAAATCATGTTACTCCTACCGTACTTTTTACATCTTCCAAAAGTCTGATTCACAAGTTTTCATGGCGCTTTTTTCTTGTCATTGACCCTCCTAACTATCTGCTATTCACCATTCGTTTGGATAACTTTTTTTAAGATATCTTGAAATTCTCTAGAAAAAACTCAATTTGAATGAAATGGATGGGACAACGGATTTACAGGATATTCTATTTTGAAAAGTATAAAAAATAAGTAAATATTTAAATTATATTTCAAGTAAAAATAGTTCAGGACTGGCTTAATTAATGCTCTATATTGAAATCAATCATTGTTATTTTTTAAAATTCTATCCTCGTGTAAGTGCAGAGTGTTTCATAAAGAAATTCAACAAAATTTAAGGACATATTCTACAAAAGAAAATAATTAAAAATGCTATAATAAACACGGGTTTAGAAATTATTCATTTTTAAGTTATAGCTTGCGAAATATTTTGTCCTGATCCCTTCTCCAAGGGTAAAATGGATCCACTTAAACTTAAATTAACTAGTAAATTTGATGGTTTCTTAGGTGACTTGAAAAATTGAATGAAATAGGTTCCAGAAGTATAGTATTAAAGGTTTACTGTAAAACACAACAAATTATTCTCATCATCCGGAGGTCCCGGGTTCGAATCCCGGTCAGGCATGGCATTTTTCACACACGTTACAATTCGTTCATCTCATCCTCTGAAGATATAGCCTAAAGGTGGTTCCGGAGGTTAAACAAAAAAAAAAAAATTATTCTCAAAAAAAGTTTATTAAGTTTGACGTATAGACAAAATACCAATAAACAAAAGTTACAGATAATTTTATTCTGAGAAAATCTGTGTGAGATCAACTGGGTATGAAAATGTGTTTAAAAATTTGAATTTTATTGGAAACAAAACAGTATGGCTTCATTTTACGCTTTGAGTAGATATCAGGGCACATCAAATATTTTGCAAGATATAACTTGAATGTGAAAGGTTTCCGGACCCGTGTTTATGTGAACTATTTCATTTTTTGCAGCTATAGAACATGTCCTGAAATTCTTGGTTTGTTCTTGAGATATTCTGTATTTGTATACACCCATATTAGTATATTCTACGGAGTGGGCTGGAAGTCCCTTTACATTGTAATCAATCCAACTTAATGAGGCTGTACTGCCGCCAATCTCACGGCTGATATCGCTCATTACTGCTGGAAAAGGTGGGAGAATAAGATGTGGTGGAGATCGTCCGGTATGTTCATTCGTGGTGGGATGACCTCAGTCGTTGTGGGTGTGGAACGATGGCGGATACGATTAAGTTCACAGTCCAAAAGCGTTTGTTAGCTTGTGTATGACCCCACGAACCTTCACACACTGGTAAACCATTAAAGAACATTACGAATGACTTCTTTGTCTTTTTGGAAAATCGTCACCGTCATCGTAAACTGGTGTGGGAGAGAAGAAGGTTTTTGCAACGGGAACTGTTCTTGATGCGGCACGCAGTTGGAGGCCGAGCACTCTAGCTGAGACGTGTGCTCCTGTCATCACTGTCATCTCCTGTCAAGGCATCAATTCAACGATCAATTCCCGATGAAATTAAGGCGCATACGTTCTGCAGATTTAGGCATTCCAAGATCGACAACGCGAGACCTTTTGCAGAAGGATTTGAAATTTAAATGTTTTCTTCCAGTCACATTTAATGAATTGAGTGACAATGACCTTGATCTACGTGCTTATGCATGTCAGTTATTGCTAGAACGCTTTCCGAAAGCAAATGATAAAAAGAATGTTATTTTCTCAGACGCGTGTGTGATTTATCAAAGGTCTCGTAACCGAATTTTTTTTTATGAGCGTAAAATATTCCTCACTTTTTTGAGGAAATAGAAGACCATCCGCCTCATGTTATGATTTGGGCTAGGATAACAGAATATTTCCTTGATCCTTAGTTTTTCGATGGCGCAATTAATCAGCATAGTTGTTTGAAAATTATCGATGAGTGATGGCTTCCAGAATTAACAGCAAAAGAGATTGCTGTCATCATTACATTTAACCAAGACTGTGCTTCAGCGTAATTTGCTTTGAATATCCGCAAACACCTCAATGAATTTTTTCCGAATCGCTGGATCGGACGCGGGTCAGTAAAGTTATCGGTTCTACTACCTTGGCCAGCAAGTATTCCTGATCTCACCACATCTGACGATTCATTCTGGGGTTTTATATAAGAAAAGATGCGAAAACACAGATAGGTCAACGAGTAGCTCCAAGACGCTTTCGGTCAGCATTTAAAATTATCTCCCTTGAGATGCTGTTGCGGATGAGGAACTGGACATGGAGGTGCTCATAGCTGTGCTTTGAACATAGTGGAACCCACACAGACATTTTAAATCTGTAGAAGGTAAGCTGCACCTACGCTAATAATTTCATAACTAGCATAAAGGGACTTCCCATCCATTTCATTACACTTAATCTCTAATTTTATACTCTTTACAGCATATCATAAATTGAACTGTTACATTTACACTCATCTTTAAATATAAAATTTTAGACTTGTTTAAAGATCCAATCTATGAAATACGAAGAGATGTAATTTTTATTCCCTTTCCTGCTTTTTTTTTAAGCAGAATTTTATCTAAAAATCTGTTTTTCGCCAATAAAATTATAATTTCTAATTTTATGCACTGAGGTACCTTTTAAATCAAAATTCATTACTCCCCCACCATTGTAGGATTCTAAAACTGATGGCTATAATACCATAGTCGACTAGTGTATTTTAAATATTTTGTTTTTTTTTTTTAAAGGATTCTACCGAATAAAGGGCTGTAAAGCAGTCATATTCTTCAGGAAATAAAATAACTTGTCAATTTCTCTCCGTATCATTGGTATTTTAAATAAAAATGGAATGGTTTTTATGTAGTCCCAAAATAGTTGTTTAAACTTTTCCAAATTACTTATCCGAAACATTTAGTTGTTTTGGACTACTGTTATCTCTATTGCAATTAGCTTCAATATTATAATTATTTAAACGTCTGCTTACAGACGTAGAAATGTTCCAATTACCACAACTATAATACTAGAATAAAGTAATATATTTTCAAAATATGGGTATTTCTCTTTAGATTAACCAGTGCTGCACGCCTAATTCTGTTGTAAAATTTATCAACTAGAGATGTGTTCATGGGCATGTAAAATTACACATTAAGTTTTCACTATCATACTTTATCATCATGAATATTAACATTAATATTGCATTATCAATAATAACTTATTAACTTAGTGTTAATGTTATAACTTATTGTTTTTAACATATAAGTTAAGTTACGTTGTTAACTTATTGTTTTTAATAAATAAATTGAACAAACCGATTGCTAACTAAAACCTCTCCCTTGTTCTTCAAATAGAAACCGACTCTTGTGCACTCGGTATTTTCTGCATCAATACTTAACTTATATCAAATATGTAGTAGAACAATTTATGGTCTGATATAAACGATTATTTATATCGTCTATGTAGTTATTTAAGGCAGGAACATTATGCCTGCAGGGTAATTTGGAGATTACAAATTTAGAAAATTAATCTTATCGATTATATTACTATCTACATTACATAATTCAAAGATTCTACTCCTACAGCATTAGTATTACCGATATAAAATTAGATATTTTTACTAAAATGAATCTTTTAGATTTTAAAAGTAGCTACCGTACACTTCATTGTACCACCTGTTAAAAAAAAATCAATATAACTTTTTTTTATAATTTAAAACATTAATAATTTTCGAAGCAATCCCCCATTACTAGTCACACAACTTTATGGTGTAAAAAAATAGAAACTTCAGGAGTAATAAAATATTAATTTGAAAATATTAAGCTTTATTGGTTAAATTTTATTATAGTTTTAAAGAACTTTTATAAAGTAATATAGCTTCAATCTTTAAAGTAATCTGAAATAATTTGTTTTTGTTTTTAGAATAAAAGCGGTCGAAAAACTAATTCGCCTGTGTAGAAGTAGCCACCTTTTAACTTCTACTTTATTTATTTTTTTTTTAATTTACGTCTTTCCTTTATTTTCTTTTTTTATTAATTTATCGTTTTAATGGAAACAAAACTTAATTTTTCATCCCTTTGCCTAACTTCCTACAATTTAATATTTTTAAATTAATAAGTAATTTATTTAACTTTGTAATGAAAAAAATTGTAAATTTTATACAAATTTTACAATAATTCTAAAGCGTATTTATTGGATCGTAGAATTATACTTACAGTAAAGGCTCTCTCTTTTCCTGTTTAGCCTCTGGAACTAACGTAAGGTATTACTTCAGAGGATGAACGAGGATGATATGTAAGAATGTGAATGAAGTGTAGTCTTGTACAATCTCAGGTACCACTCCTGAGAAGTGTGATTTATTAAAAACCAACCACAAAAGAAACCGGTATTTATGATCTACTATTCAAATCCGTATAAAAGTTATTTATACGTGTAACTTTACTAGAATTTGAACCTTAGAACTCTCGACATAAGCTGATTTCGAAGTCGCGTTAACCACTAGACCAGCCCGGTGGACTTAAAAGGTGACCTTATAGTAAAGACTGGCTTTGCTGAAATTATGGCTACTGCTTATTTTTATTCAATAAGCTGTTAACTCGTTTTTTTTTTTTTTTTTTAATTATGAACTTAGTTTCTCAAGTTCTTAAAATTTTTATATCTATTGTAGTATAAAATAACTTTGTTTAATAATTATTATTATAGTTTACTATTATAGTTTTATTTTAATAACAACATTTACTCCTTAGAGATATTTAATCTCAAAATTGAATTTCTCAGCATTGTTCGTAAAAGTTTTATAAAACAATTTAGTGTGAAACGACGAATTTTCTCCCGTAGATCGAGCACGTTCAGAAAATTTCTGTAAAATTAATTTTTTTTTAAATTATCTTTTAATATCGCTTTACATTACAGTAAGCCATTTTATAAATAAATTGTTAGCTTAATAGAAATTTTACGTCAATTAATACGTTACTTGTGTGGAATCTATCTCGTGGTAGGAGTTTTACACTTTACTCTTTGTTTTGAAAATTTTTCTTTGTCAAGATAACTTCATTCTGTGTTATTTCAATATTATAAGGTAACATCTAAACTGAAAAGGTAAATCAAAATTTATGCGAAATTGCATTTCGCTTAACACTGACTTTAGTTTAATTATTCCAGGTTAAAAAGGAATTAATCGTTTATATTTTCGGGATCTTGTATCATCTTATTATATAAAAGGATAAGTTATTTATAAAAACATACTTATGTATACAGTTCTAACCGACCGATTTTAACAATTTTTTTATCAAACAATATGAAAACTAACTAAACTAAACTAATGAGTTTAGTTAGTTTTGAACTGAAGAAGGTATCAAATCGAAATCTTTTAAAACGATTTTCGATCCGGCAAACTAGAAAATCTTCTTATCAAAACGTGAAATTTGTAAAATTTGTCGTAAACTTCCTACAAAAGTTTCTTTAACTTTTAATCGCCAAAACTTTTGTATTTCTACTTATAAAATGAAATATCATTCGAAAATTATTTGCATCTACTCCATCTCGCATAAATCATTTCCAACATTCCAGCCGAGCTAGTTAGCTAGCTAAGAGATAAAATTTTACAATCGTTTACAGACTTCATCGCAGAAATGTTATTTTTTCTATAGAAAATATAATAAAAAAGTACAATAGGTATAAAAAAAAAATTTTCAGTGTGTATAACAGATTTGTAACAGCTGATTTTTTTTATAAATGTTAAAAAATAATATTAAAAAAGTTTTAAACCCATATAATAAAAAATAAAGAGGAAAAAGAAACTATAAAACAAAGAAGTAGAAATACCCGAAATGGGTTTTACGTCCCTTTTCCTGGGAGAATTATCATCCTGTAAACGCTTCCGCATTTTTACATTTTATTGGAAAAACAATTGCCAGTATAATTTTTCTGGAACCCGGTGTATTTTTTATGCCGTGGGTCTAATCTTAAAATATATAAGGGATTTTAGAGTCACAACTACATGTACGCGTTGCACTTTGAAAAAGCCTTTGTGATAAGGACAAATGTGAATTTTTCATATTTGATATTTTTCTGTATCGGTCGGTAATTTGATGAATAAATAACCATAGTACTTGAAAATATTATGGACTTCAACTTTCTCTCTTACACTCTCTCTCTCTCTCTCTTTCTCTACATACTAATGACCAATTCAAAGAAGTAAGGATGTAAAGAATTATTAAGAATAAAACTGTTTAATGTAAACTTGCAAATTAATATAACGTACTTAACAACTAAGTAATTAAACATTTATACAAATAAATGGGTATTTTACGTTGTAAACACATTAATTTCAAAGACATAATTATAATTATATATATATATATATACAAAATTTGTTTTTGATGATCATGTCGCCACATAAGCTTGAAAGCCGTGGGATATGGAATTGAATACATTATTATAAATGGGATAATATAAAATTATATGTTATATTATAATAATATAAAATAAAAAGTGGAATATAATAAAGATAAATAAATAATTACAATGGTTCAGTTATATTTCATAAAATAATTAATTATTCATGGAATTTAAAAGATTCATATAATTAATATATGCTTAATTAACGGAAACAAAGTTGAACTTATAAAAAAATTTAAATATCTCGGAGAGACCATTACTTGTAATTGTAACGAAAAAGAAAATTGGACTGAAAGACGTAATAAATTACTTAAAGTGCAACAGGTAACCA
>JAAAKQ030025071.1:0-12763 GCA_010016005.3 Zanna intricata
TTTTCTTTTGGAATATTTCTCCATAAGAATTACATTGATTTGTGTATAGTGCTGTGGATTATTCTAGAGAACTATTCAAAGTTAAACGACAAGAGACTGCAAGTAAGTGACGTCATTACAAGAGTAGAAACAAGATGATAGAATATTTTTCACTACTGGTAAGTACAGAAAATTTTTCTAAGTCAGTGAGTGGCTTTATAAGGGGATTCCTTTCCCTGCTACAACTTCCTTCGTTTACATCCTAGACCCCAATCCCCCCGGATATTTATAGATCCGGGTCTCCTCCTTCTTCCCGACCCCCAAATTTTTTTTTTTTTGACCCCCCCTTAAAATTTCCCTCTTCTCCTTTTTCAGTCTAGTATCCTTTTTTTACCCCTACCCAATTTTTTTTTTTTTTTTTAAGACCATACATTTCCCAAACCCCCTCCCAAAATTTTCCCTCCACTGACCCCCCTTACCAACCCGCCCGAGGTGGTCGAGTGACAGGTTAATTTACTCGGAACCGGGTGAAGAAGAAGCAAAGCATCATGCAACGTAGAAGATCACTTCCTGAAAACGACAGAGAATGTTTGAACACCCAGGGTACGTCAGATCACACGGCGAAGAAGCCACCTGCATCCAAAGGAAAATAGAGACTGCGCGCTGCGTCGTCTGAACAGGAGGATCCAGCCGCGAGCAGCCTGAAGGAGTTGACAAATCAGCTGTCGTTTGCGCTGGTAACTCTGAAGCAGAATCATGGACAGGGCCTCTCCAAATACATTCACCATCATGAGAAGGAGCTTACAGCTATCTGTAAAGGGTTAAAATCTCTGATTGAGATATCTCCACCCATAGTCGGTATCTCGCAGGCAACGCAGAGAGATCCCGTCATGGATGACGATATGGCAAGTATACTCGCTGGTGAATTAGACGACGAGCAACTTCTTGATTTATTGCCTCAAAAATGGCCACCCTCGTTTCTAGAGAAAGGTAAACCCATTCAGCAGTCGGCACCTGTTGAGGGAGATCGATGCCGCTTTATCAATCTAGCGCATCATAGAGGCGCAACTGGTGCTTATGCTAAGCCTGCAATAAAACCAGGAGAGATTATTTAGGAAGTCTCGTACGTCATGGGAAAAGACTCCGACTCACCTCAAAGAAACAGTTTCACCATTCATCTTGATACATCACTTGACGAGAGAGCGAATCTAAAGATGTTATCAGCGGTCAGGAGGATGATTGTCAGGTCGAGATCGCCGGTCTTTATTCTGCCTGGGGGTACTTTGACCGCCCCCACGAAGAGGATTCTGGCTTATCTTTTTAGAGATATCCAGTCACTGGTCTCTGTGGTTCTGCCAAGAGGGGACAGCATCGTGAGGCCTGGTTATTAGGGAACTGGAGTAAAGAAGGCCACGCCGCCCGCGGAGGAGAGCCGGACGGTGATAGTGAATGCTGAAGACAAGTCTTTCGCTGATCTGCTTCGTACTGTGAAGTCTACTGTCCCGAGGGAGGAGGTGGACGACATTCTTTCGATGCGCAACGGTAAGGAAGGTGAACTGCACAGTAATTTAATTGAAGCTGTTAATAGAGCTTTTTTCATTTTTGGCATACAGAGGCTTTCTTAAACTGATTTTTGATTATAAGGCCCAGTCTAGTTTTGGGGTCTTAATTTCCTGAATGATTGCGGTAGTTATTTCAAGAAGTTGTATTTTTACTAAGGAGTAGCTTACGAAGTCTTCTCAGTAGTATAAGCAGTATTGATTTTCGAGTCTCTTACATTAGATTTAGAAAAGATTCTTTGAATGCAACACTCAGCTTCTTTGTTCCTTTGAAAAAGAGTTCGAAAAAATGAATATGAATATATTTCTTACTGAATATAAGGAGGGTAGTTTAATAATATCTAATTATCTATTATAAGTAATGATTAGTCCACAGTAAATTTACTTTCCTGGCATCATAGTTCTACTACTTGCGGCAAAAGGAATGTATGATAATCAATGAAAAAATAAGGTATACTGTTTTTTTTTGTATTTCTCTACGTTTTATGACCTTGCGACTCCAAAAACCAAAAAGAGTGGGGTTTATATTCGTACGTACAAACATATATACGTGTGTTGGTGTAATTAAAGCTTAATAATTTTTTACTAGATTCACCAATTTTGATGAAATTTTGTACAGATTCTCGTATACATGGGGCAATTTTATGTCAAATTTTTTGCGTTTGTATCTCTAAAGAGGTAGATAGTTTTGAAGTCTATATTCTCAAAATTGTCTCAACATAACCGCACTTTATATTACGCTCAGTATATGCTTGCTGCTTATCTTATTTTTTTTTTTAAATTTGCTCCCAGATTCATACCTTCCCCAAAAATGTAAAAAGCTGTTTTTTTATTTATTGCATATTTTCTAACCGTTTTTTTTTTTTTTACTTTCGAGCCCTAATAGTAGTAGAAGGGAGAAAAAAATATCTTGGAGGCAATATTGGGCAGAGTTGATCTAACTAAAATTATCGATTTTTTTTTAATTTTTAAAACATTTATGATTCATTAAAACTTTTAATAAATTATAGTACTTTAGTAAAATTACATCACAATTCCCCCATTCTAAAAAAAATTTAGGAAATCTTTCATTGCTGCACAATTTTCAGTGGAATTTTTTTAGTTTCTTTCATTTAACATTGTAAACTTAAAAATATCAAAAGATTTTTTTGGAAGATGATTTTGAAGGTGTGGAAAGAGAAAAGGAATTAAATATTACCCATTTTTTGAATTCCTTAAACTTTTTTTTTGCTTTACTTAAACATACAATGATAATTTTACGATAAAACTTTATCACAAGTTACCCCTACCCCCCCAAAAAAAAACAATGTAATCTAAAAACCAAATCTAGATAGCTTTTTTCACGTATAATTTTTTTTTCACTATACGAAAATAAATAACTAATAACTGTAAAATATTAAAACTTTGTTTTAGCTTTTAAGTGAAATAAACCAAGATTTAAATTGTTCTGTTAAACTTCTTCCTATCTGTATCAACTTCCCAGAATTTAATTCTCAGTGAGTTATGATGGACTGCTATTAGAGGAAATGTGAAGGCTATCAAAAAGAGATTTTTATCATTTATTAAAATAAAAATCGCTAAAGAATAAACTAAATTCGGGACTGATCATTGACTTTCTTTTAATAAATGTAGGCTTCATTATTAATACAAGCTACATAAAAATCAACGATCAGATTTTTGATTATCAATAATTCCTAACGATAAAATAGTTTTAAAACTTTTAGTTGAAAATTATTTTCGTTTTTTTACGGTTTTAAGGAATGTCCTAATAAAAATATATCATAATAATGCTTCCGAAAGAGATGCCATCAAATTTATAAATTTCATTCTTTTGAACACCGTATTGGTTTATTGATATCATAAAAACTATACCAGACAATTCCATGAAAAACCATAGGGACGGTATCTGAAATTATTATCATCTCTTCATAAAATTCATACGAATTAAGTAAATGTGGGACGGTACTTTGTACTCGTCTGTTTAATATTAATAAAATCTGTCTTTAACGGGACAAAATTAAAAATGATATAATGAAACATCTTTCTTTACGGTTGATTAAATTTTTATGAAAAGTTATCCTTAGAAAATTAAAAAAAAATCATTGAGAAAAATGTCAGAAACTAATAAAAAGGTAACAAAAGTGCTATAAATGTACATATTAGAATTATTAATCTTATATTAGTGGGAAAACGAGAAATTTTACTCTAATTGACTTTAGTAGGCATTACATAATGCTACTTCCACTGTTTTCTAATTATAAGAGTAATGAAAAGGAACGATCTATACCAAAAACGTTACACGATATCATATTTGTAAGGCAAAGCTTTCTGGTTATTAAATATATTTAATGATGTTCTAATTATGACACTGAACAATTTATAATTATTTTAAACAAACAAAGCTAATTTTACCTCAAATTAAAAATTTTAAACGATTTATTTCTGTTTTTCCACAGTTTTCCAAAAATTAGTAGATTTATCCATCTAGAACCGCTTAATAATATTCAATATAATTACAGTAAAATTTCTACTTCAATAATCGTACAATAATTTCTCATACAATCGAAATTACCATACAGTTTTGGATTTTTTATTAATGAATTTAAACGGTTTTAGGGGTAACTGTTTCCCAGTTTGTTCCAATTACCGTTTACTACAGATATTTGTTTTCATTTAATAAAAGTTAATAAAAATTCAGTTGTAAAAGGAATATTCTGACTGATTCAACTGCTTTTGAGTTCTAAGGTATTATCGGGAGAAATAAACCAACAAGTATTCTAACTAATTTATTATATAATGATTTATTGATAACTGCATAAAAATTTTCAGGTCATAAATTTTTCTTGTCCAATATATATTTAAAATCTTTAGCTTAGTGTTAATCTTCCATGAATTATATATGTATGTATATATTTAATTTTTATTTATTGCATATCTTTTAACCGATTTTTTTTACCTTTTTCGAGCCGTAGTAGTAGTAGTAGAAGGGACAAAAAAATATCTTGGGGGCAATATTGGGCAGAGTTGATCGAAGTAAAACATTATCGATTTTTTTAAATTTTTAAAACTTTTTTGATTCATTAAAACTTTTAATAAATTATAGTAGTTTAGTAAAATTTCATCATAATTCCCCCATTCAAAAAAAAAAAAATTAGGAAATCTTTTATTGTTGCACAATTTTAAGTGGAATTTTTTTAATTTCTTTCATAAAAATATCAAATTACTAGTATTTTTTTGGAAGATTATTTTGAAGTTGGGAAAGTAGAAAATGAATTAAATATTTTATATATATATACATATACCTTTATGTAAATTTATTCTTTTATTATTGTAATTAAACAAAATTACTTATCTTATTCTATTTATCTGATTAAAGATTTTTCCATAACATAGTTATGAGTTATCTAATCATATTTATGAAATCTGTAAAATAAAAATTTTCTTATATATTATTTATGTTTTTTTTTTCTTCTTTAGTTAGAAAATTATATTTACTTTAAATTTTAAAGTGTTTTGTTCTCTTCAACCAGTTTTCCAGCTATTGCCATGTATGTTATGTATAAGCGTGCGCGCGCGCGCGCGTGTGTGTGTGTATAAAATCAAATACAATTACCGCTAATAAATGTGCCGGTATATAAAGAGTCTGGAACAGACTCAGGACTTCACCTGTAATTTGTGTGGTCCATTGAAACCCAACACCAAAGAACACAGTAGAACCGGTATCCACAGTCTAACATTCAAATCCATATAAAAGCTATATACGCGTATAAGCTGCATATAAGAACTCGAAGCTTAGAAATCTGTACTTCAAAAATTAGCCGATTTGAAAATTTATCCCGTTGAAATAACATTTACGTAAACGAAATTGTAAGTACAGTTAACAGTTACAATAAAATTATGATAGAAATGAGTAAAATTCAAAATTAATGATAGAAATTAGTAAAATTTAATAATTAATACATGGTGGTGTATAGAAAGGGTTTAGCAAAGAAGGATAAAAAGGATTATCATGTTATATATTTGAAACGCTAAGACGTAAGACATTTATATGTAATGATTGACAGGTTGACAGCTTTTCTATTCTTGAAAACATAACCTTCATTTACGTAAAAAAAAAATGTAACTATTTAAAGTTTACGCAAATCTTCTTATTGTATTCTTCACAGAATATTCTTCAAATATTTACATAATATAAAAAAGTGTATAAGTTTAACTATTTTATTAGTAAAGATTTTCAGTATATAAAATTAATTTTATAAGTATAAATAAGTAATAATAATAATAATAAAAATAAGTATTAACATTTAATTCAATTTAATATTACTGACTTTTTTTAAATTCTTTATTATTAATTATTATTATTATTATTATTTTAAACAGATGAATGAATTCATTTATTAAGTTAGGTCAAAAATAAATACATCTACACATATCCGAAGTCTAATAGTCTGTCTTTTGATGAGTTATATATCCTCCTCCACACAATAATTTTTAAAAACTGTAAAAAGGCCGATTACATATAAACTCCAATTTATTAATCAAAGCGGAGTCTAGAATTCTAACTTTAAACGTGTCTATGAATAAAGCTGTCAAGGTTAATGGAGTCTTTTTTCTTTCGGTTGAATAAAGTTATCTAAAGGCTGTCTTTTGTAATTAACAATAATAATAAATTAGTTACTAACGTTAAAATAGCCTTTTTTTCCAATGTTTAATAAAAATGAAGTTTAAAAATAATTAATTACGATTAAAATATTATTTCTTATATTATTCGTTAATATTTACTATTTCATTGATAATTTCAATAGAATATTAAGCTTTGGAAATTAAATATATTAATTCATTATATAAACAGAAAAATATCTAAACAGATATAGTTAAAACAATATATCTGGATGAAACTTAACGAGAGTAATAGATAAAACATCAGCAAGCCGATTTGACTAATATTTTAACCATTTGTAAAAGTTTATAAAATGAGCAAAAGGAATATTTTTCCTTTTTAGATGCATGCAAAAGCTGATTGCGACTTCAAATGGGTATTTTTAAACTAAATTGTTTCGTTAATGAGAAAATATTAAAAAAGTAAAACAGTAAATTGGAAATGTAGAAACCAAACTGTACTCGGTTCGGAAAACACGTTTTAAAAATAAACATTATAAAAAAATAATTTGTTCTAGGAAGATAAGTAAGACAAAATTAAGGATTACTTTAACATTCTTTAATAAATACCTTAAATGTACAAGAAAAATGCTCCAGACGATTATAAAGATATCAGAATAGAAAAAAAAATTATTTTCATAGGTATTTAATCCCAGATTCTCTGATTCTTCAATACGAAATCTAGAGTTCCTCAGCTGTGTTCTGGGACAAGTTCTATATTCGATTTTCACAACAGACTTTCATGCTCCGGATTACGTTACTGTCGTATCTTCTGCAGACGACATTTCAATGTTAGCTGATGATGAAGGTCCGAATAAAGCCTCGGCTAAACTACGATCAGAGTTAGGTGAGATCGGCGGGTGGCTGATAGAATGGAAAATGAGCCTAAATCAGTAAAAATCGAGCCACGTTACCTTTATAATGAGAAGAGGTGACTGTCCACGAGTCCTCCTGAATGACATCTACATCTTTCACACAGATGCGATACGTACTTTAGCCTACACTTGGATTGTTGCCTGATGTAAAGGGCCGTATGGTCGAAAAGAATAAGCAGCTTAACATCAGGTATAGGGAACTAAATTGGTTACTGGACAGAAACTTACCGTTATCTGTATCTGATAGACTGTTTACGGTCAGAGTTATCCTTAAACCTGTCTGGACGTATGGGATCCAGCTATGGAGTTCGACGAGTAGCAGTCATTCAGAGATAATTCAGAGATTGCAAAATAAATTCGTAAAAATCATACCAGTATTTGCTTTAATTATAGTGTTTTCATAAATTTGTATTGATGACATTGTTTTTATTTTTTCTTCCTGTAATTTATTTCTAGTGCTTTGATAAGTATTGAACTTTACCTGGAAAACCTATACAAATGATTTTCTTATATGTGAGATGTTGAACCTTTGTATTCTTAAAGAGGGGTTTCGTCGGGGGCTTCTTCACGTGATTATCATAACTCAAATTTACTTATGGTTCCCTGTGAGGTACCGATTTTAAATAGTAACTGATAGGCAAACAAAAACCAAACTTCACAGATTACATAATATTTTTAGGAAATAAAACAAAATTATAATAAATTCGGTGTCAAAGTATTTTTAATGAAATAAAAATAATAATGTTAAGGAGACCATAAGACAATGGACGTCTGCAAAAAAAAGAGTAAAAATATAAACTGAAGAAAAATATAATAATAAAATATAAGAAAAATATAAACTGTTTTACTGAAAGAGAGGTACAAGAAATGTACTCACTGTTTGCTATATGATATCTTGTGACAAATTTAACTCGACGTGAAAATTTTTGGTACTGAGAGAAGGTTATGGTATGTATTCGAAACGATCACCAGCAGCTTTTGTACAACGTCCATGGCGCCAAACTGCATACCGAATGACTGCTGTTAGTGTATCTGACATAATGGCAGCACATGACTACGATTTTTTCACGTAGCTCGTCGATTTTTGCTGGTTCTTGTCGATACACTTCATTCTGGTGGGTACTCAACAGATCCTATTCGACCGTCCGGGTAGAATTTATCGCGGTATAATCTAACATTTTTGTACTTTTATAGTGAGGCGAGACTATGTCTTGTTGCACGTAAAAAAGTTCATCACCAAACAGGTTTTGGATGGCAGACTAAATCCTTGTCTGAACCATATCAAGATACATCTCACCAGTTACAGTACCCTTGAAGAAGGAGCCAATCAAACCACGCACTGATAGATCACACCACACAACAATTCCCGGTAGATTCACTGCCCTGTCCACATGAGCGTGAAGATTTTCAGAAGCTCAGTAGACACAATTGTGGCGGTTCACATACCGTTATGTTTGAATTGCGCTTCTTCAGCCACCACAAACTTCCCTGCGAATTCCTCATTCTCGTCAACCACGAGCTGAAACAATTCACAATACTCCATTCTTCGATCTCGGTCGTCCTCATTCATCACGTGTAGGAGTGTTGGGATTCTGTACTTTCCAATTTCCACTCTTCAGAATGTGTCTTAGACACGATCGGCTCACTCTGCTTTCGCGCGCTCCCTGTTCACTGATTTCTGCGGTGATAGAGTGAAATATTGCAACATCGCAGCACTGGACGCCGGATTTGTAGCTTTTCGTGGACGGCTGGATTTTCCTTGTACGCATCTTTAAACTCTCTCTGCCACTGCCTTAATAACTTGTGAATGTTCTCGTACTTCTAGTACCACTTCAGTGTAGCCTTGCGTTCAACAAACGATAAGCGAACGTCAGCCATAATTGCTACTCGATTGTCTTCTGCTGCACTGGCTAATATGACTAGCTCGTTCCACCTCCAACCACCACGCAGGCGCGGCATCAATTGCCAGCTCCTCTTACCGCGACAAATTTAATACTTTGCACTATACTACACATCAGATTAGTGAGTTTAAGTCTTTTTGATTAGATATTTAATTACAAACAGTGAATACATTTTATGAACCCCATTATGATTAAAAACATTATTAAAATATGGTTGCAATAATGAAAATGAAAAAACTAGAATAGTAATGGGTAATGAAACTTGAATTAATACACAATGTCGGTATGGTCAAATAAAAACGGCTTAATCGTAATTAAACAGTTAATTCCCACCTCCATGTAGATTTCTAGAGTCACAAATTTTAAGTTTTCATTCGAAAGTACTCGAGTTTTTTCCGGCTAGGAATTTTTTATTTATATAATCAAAACAAATTTCTATTCCATTGTACGATAATCACAGCCTTATGATATGTTAGCTATCTTACATTATTAATTCAAATGTTCATTAAATACACTTTTATTCACTTAAATATTATATCATATTTATTAACTTTATTACATTTGGCTTTATATTATCTTATATTAACTGAGGTTAGTTTAACTTTAAAATTATATTAATATTACATGATTTAGAAGTTTGTCTAGCTAGTCATGTCTATATGTTTAGATTATTAACAAAAGTCATAGTGAATAATACATTTAAGTTAAAATAAAATAATACGTAACATCAGCCGGTAACAAAATATAATATCTTTATTTAGTGAAAAGGAAGAATGTGACAATTGTTTATTTACATTAATTAGAAAGAAAATTAATTTTAACATCCATATTCCTATGCGTACAATAAAGCTTACGTAGTGAAACAAACAAAATTTAAATATATACTAAGATGGAGTAAGGCTTGCAAAAATAGTCTTGTTAAGCTTATGTTATAAAGAAGTTTCGTTTAAGGAATACACATTTATATTTTTATATTAATATCGCTTTGCGATATCGAAAGATGGACAGCAGTAAAAGCGGATAAGAAAAGGTAAAGTCCGGTGTAATTTCCTTCAAGAAGCTTGTCAAAAATTAGGTATCTTGATAAAAGTATGAAATTAAAGCTGTCTAAAATAAGAATATAAGAAGAAACATTTTGGTAGAATTTTTTAAGATACGAACTAGATTTATAAGACATATTAGGATATAAATGTATTAAGTAACCGAATAATGTGTAAAAGATAAAAGTCGTAAAGAGAAATAAATATTGAAATTTATAAAATAGATAACTCACTGAATCATATTAAGAAATCAAGTTTTAATAAATTTAGTAAAAGTAAAATGGACATAGAGAGAATAAAAACTGTTTGTTCAAGACTAAGATTACATAGAATAAGAGGATTAAAAATATTGGTCAAATACCAATAAGGATAATAGCAATACATAAAGTCTGATTCAGTAACCGAGACAAAATTTGGTAATTTTTACAACTTTTATCCTGGAAAAAATCCGTAATACAACTTTTGTAATATCGACTTAGCTAAGTCAATATTATTAAAACAAACAACCATTATTTTGATAAATTGAAAATATTACACACTTGATTTTCATATGAAAATAATGAAAGAAGAGATGATAATTAAATAATTACAAAAAAAAAAAAAAATAATAATAGTAACACAAATTCTAAAATTGAGGAGAATTAATATGATAATAATACAATCAATTATATGACACTTCTCTTAACTACGAGTTCAATTAATAACGATGTAATAAACTACCTAATGTCAGTGGGTGTTAGCGTGTGGCATTAAAAGTTTCCGCTTGTGAAGTGCACTAGTGCACGCGTTTCCTCGACACTTCCTTTATTTCACTATACATCTCACTAATAATTCCTTCTCTCTGCCTAATTTGTGTTTGAATGAGTGTAAGTATAGATACGTATGTGTGTGAACGTTGTTGTGTGGGCGTTTCTTGTCGGTACATTGAACAATACAGTCACGCTAGATGAGTAATATCAGTTTGTTACTCGTTCTGTCTTGTCAGAAAAAAAGGACACATTGTTGGCAGGCACGTTTCTCTTCTGTCATTTCCTTTCTGACTCCAAAATATATTTCATATACATTTAACGTTAACACAGTTATTAAATACGGTCGTTAGTGATCACGAACTTTGTCATTAATTAAATAAATTAATATTATTTTTAGTATCCATATACTGAATACTGAAATTTCAGAATTAGACACAAAAAAAAGAATACACAATAAACGTTCTTTGCAAATGTCAAAAACAAGGAATTTTCCACTTCTTTCTTCTTTTTAATCACTTTTTTAGGGGAATATATCAGACACAACGTAGAAAACTAATAAAAGAAAACTATAAATTTTATAAATATAAAAAAAATTGTTTCAAACAGTTGCTATGAACAGGAGAAATATTTATATGATTTAAGGAAATACAGAAATAGTGAAGGTAGGTAGTCACGAACAGGACTTCCATCTAATATGATTGATATCATTACCACCTTATACACAATTGATGGAGTGAAGCAAGATCCTGTTTCATTTAGACTTTTTGCAATTTCTCGATATTTTTTTTTTTTTTTGTATATGTAGTTACAGTAAACATATTTTCCGAATTTATAAAATTTTACAGCGAGATCCCTTTTTTGATCGTATGCATAATGATTTTTCATAAAATGTTTCATTTAAAATTGGAGGTTAAAATTTTTGTTTAAAATTGGCTTTCTTACAGTAGTGAGAGGTTGAAAGAAACGGTAAATGGAAAGTAAATTTCTCTCGTCACTGCTGTTAAGAAATAAAGACGTGGTTTACCCTACTGTAATATTTAGCGTACAAATTTGGCTCAACCTTCACATACAATTATCTTCAAAAATTATATATTAAAATATAATTACTTAAAACACCGTTTTATTACATCATTTTAGTTTTAGGTTCCAATTCGTTAAATTTCGGATATAATGAGAAAGAATTACTGTTCATATAAATATTGCAGAAGTATTTTATTTATAACATAAAAATATGTTCTATGATATGCGGATGACTATTTCAAAGAAATAGAAGAGTGAGACTGGTTACTGTTAGGATTTCAAAATTTTCCGCCGAGTTATTTAATCTAGAATCACTCATTCGTATATAAATTTTTCATTTATTTATTTATTCTATTTTTTTCCCATCGAATTACTGTTGGGCATTGCTGCAGAGGATGAAATGAAATTACAATATTTTAGCGTGTAAAAAATGTCATGCCTGAACCGGGATTCGAACCCAGGATTTCCAGATCAAGGCCGAGACGCTACCACGGAGGCATGCTTTCATAACTTATTATACCCAAATAAATTCATGGTACATATTTTTTTTTAAAAATAATTCTAATAATAAAAGTATATATCTAGCTTTAAATACTAATTTAAACAATAATTTTTTAAGAAATGTTTTAAAATGATCTTTTTTAATTATAAAATATATTAAATCCCAATTAAACTGAAATTAAGAATAAAAAAAGGAGGCTAGTTTTCCCTGATTTTGTTTTAATTTAAAAGATGATAAAATCACGCAAAGTAATCGAACAAATCAGATAATTCTTTATTCAGAAAGCAAGGCCATTGTTTTTATTCATAATATGAATTTATATAGTACATATATACAAAGTTCTAATAATACTACGTATATACATTTATACAAATAATATATGAATAATATATATTATGAATTTATATATATATATATTGAATTATTTTATAATTTTTCATTATGGATTACAGATAATGTTGGATATACCCAGTATTTTG
>JAAAKQ030025093.1:9769-27852 GCA_010016005.3 Zanna intricata
TATATATATATATATATATATATATAGTTCTGATCTTCTCAGAACTATGGACAGTAACACTAGCCATAATAACTTCCAAAGTTTTAATGATTCAAATTAACAGAATATCATCTTGTATTACCATCACTACATGGTGTAACATAATAGTAATGTTTTAAAGAATAATACTTAATAATGAAAAAAAAGTTAGGAAACGAGGAGAAAAGTAACCGGTAACAACGACCAATGTCATAACGACTAATAAATGAGGAAGCAATAGAGATAGAAACTAAAGATGGATTGTATTTTACAGCAAGTACCACAAATCTACCTCAAATTAGAAAATACAATACTCCATTACTTATTTATCTTTATTTTTGAATTTGTAAAGTTGGGTTGTGACAGACAAACACATACTCATAATTGAGATTATTTTTGAGGTAATAGAACATTTTTATGAATTCAGTGTAATTGAATGAAACAAATATATGGAATTCGCATAACTGAATAAAACAGAATTATGAGTAGAGTAACTGAAATATAAATCAAGAGCATACAGTGTAACCTTTTATATTATTTTTTAAATTGTACAATAATAGTTCACTGGATAAAAATTATTAATAATATTAAGAGAGATAATGAAAAACTATACAAACATTCTATGTTTGTATATTATTTTAAATACCAGTGCCACCTTTCATGGCATCTTAATTAAAAAAAAATTGCACAATAAAAATGAATGTATTGTCAGAAACTGTAAATATTTTTGCACAACTTGATTCAGCCAATTTTAATTACTGTCATTCATTTGAAAATTGGTGACATGAAAAGGTGAAAACTAGAGATTTTTTGCACTTTCTTTGAGAACATCAACTTTGAATGACTATAAAATCATAACTGATCGATAAAAATTTTTTGAAGTAGATTAGATGAATGTTTCTCAATAATTATAATTAAGATTCAGCACAAAACTACTATTATTTAGAGAGCGTGTTTTTTAATGATATTTTATCTTTTTAGTTCCTCTTGACTATTTTATGGGAAAAAATACACAACTGCTTTACACATCATTTATTTTTAATATTTTATCCTGGTAGTGAAAATGAATCCATCAGACTGAAGAGTGGCATTGTAATTAATTTATACTAATATACAATGACATCATAATACGAGAAAACAAAGGATATATCATATAGCGACAATAATACAAATTCTAACAGTTATGAGTGATCCTACTACTATAACATTATTTCACAGCAATTTCATATCCTTAATTCTGTTAAGCTACATCAGTATTCAAATAATAATTAAATAAGAAAACAATATTTAAAAACAACTGTGTTTCTTAAAAATTACATTATTTTTATCAGTTATTTATCATTTTATTAAGTGTTTTTTAAATCTAAAGTAAGACCCTTTTTTATTTCATGGATGAAATGAACACATATTTGTATCAATATATTTATGTACATATAACGTAAATAATTAACACAAATGCTGATTAACGCATAAGTGGTGTTCCGGATTCAAGAAAAGAGCATAAACAGAAGGTATTACATAGTTGTTGAGCCTGTATGACTCGCTGAGACAGCTTCTGCTGCCATGTTTTTAAAAAGATTTATATGATCTTTTTACAAACAGTAAATATTTATTAATTTAAACTCTACAAAAAAAATGCCTGAAACTGCAAAAATTTCTGTATTCTAGACCTCGTGTTAACTGAAATGTGATGGTTTCACTTAAAAAGATTTGTATACATAAATAATAGTAATTTTGAACTGAATCTTAATTATAATTATTGAGAAACAATTGTTTAATCTACCTCCGGAAGTAGAACATTTTTATCTTGGTTTTGATTTTACAGTAATTCAAAGTTAACATTCTCAAAAAAAGTGCAAAAAATTGTGAGTTTTCCGCTTTTCATGCCCTTAATTTTCAAATTTATATTAATTTATTTTGCCCTTACTTTTCATCATTTAATTTATTAAATGGCAGTAAATAAAACCGGCCAAATCCAGTTAATGAAAAAATAATTCAGTTTCCAACAAAACTTTCATTTTTATTTTTAGATTTTTTTTTTAAACTGATATACAATGGTTTAACCCAAGCACTATATTTCATGGTGGCCACTAAAGAAACTAATTTACCTTAATATCTTCTGTCTTGAATGTCTGCTCCTTTCAAGAGCACATTCATCCAAATATGAAATGCATATCTCATCACCAGGCAATATATCTTTCACTGCTACTAACTGTAATGTGGAATTACCATATGGAAAGGTGATTTTAGCATTTGGCTCACAACTGTGATTAACACATCTTTGTAAAGCATATAAAGCTGAACCTTCAGTATTTAAAAATGTTATTCCAGTATCTGAAAAAAGGTAATATTAGACCAATTATGTATATATATATATATATATATATGTGTGTGTGTGTGTGTGTGTAGAGTAAAAAGATTAATTATAACTAATAAATAAAAGGCACCTGGCAGCTTATAACCATAAAACTATAAGTCGCCAATTTAAAAACTATAAGAATCTGCCTGAGATGATAACTACGTAATACATCAGAATTGGCCCAAGTGTCTTAGAGAAAAACATCTACTGCAGCATTCCATGGTGGCCTATAACCATAAATATAATCTAAGAACCTGCTCTGAGCTAATATCTTTGTAATATTGCATCAAAATCGCCTATGATTGATCACCTGCATCAAAACCTATATACTATAAAACTGCATCAAAATCGCCCCAACCATTTTAGAGAAAAACATTTACTACAGCAATCCCGGCCTAAAACCATAAAACATGTTTACGAACCTGCTCTGAAGTAAAACCTATATAATGCAAAAATCCACATCAAAAGTGGCCCAACAGTTTCAGAGAAACATTTACTGCAGCACCCCCTGGCCTAATAATAATAAGCATAAAACATTAGGCTCCTGGCTTAATGATAAGTGTAAAACATGTCTACAAACCTGCTGTAAAGTGAAACCTATATAATACAAAAAAACACATCAAAATCAGTCCAGTAGTTTTTGAGGAAAATGGGAACAGATATACACAGCCTCTTACACCAAACATATATATTATCTCTGTTACATTTTGGCCAATAAGATTTTACGTGAAATTAAATTAAAATTGTAGAGGGCATGTAGTTTACCATCTTGGTTATCAACATAAAATAATTTTAATAAAATTTAACAAATGCAAAAGTTTAAAGAATGAAGAAACCCTTAGGTAAATGAGATCACCATTTATCAAATATTGGATTTTATATAATAGATAAATCAACCGTTAATTTTAGATTGATTTTTGTAGCATTTTATAATGGAGGAGATTATTTTTCAGCTTTTTTTTTTAACCTCTGAGATCACTGTTAGGTATTGCTTCAAAGGATGGGATGAACGATTTGTAGCATGTGTGAAATGCCATGCCTGACTGGGATTTGAACTCGGAACCTCCAGATGAAAGATCAAGACACTACCACTCAAACCACAGAGGTCGGCCAATTTCTGAACTTGAAAAACCTAAACCTTAGATTAACAGTCACCTTTATATATGAAAAAGAACACAATTATTTAAAGAATATTACACAGTTTAATAGATCAACATGATAATAAATACATCTCTTTAAATATATATATTCTAATATACTTTTTATACATACGTTCTTCCATTTGATCATAAATTTTAGATATAAGTTCATCTACAGAATTTTTCTCTTCTAGAGGTAATGTAAGGTTGCCAACATTTGAAACCCACTGGCTGAAAACGCTTGTGCCAACACCCTGTCCATTTGCACCCACTAACGCCCATAATGAAGAAAATCCCTCCAAAGTGAACCACTGAAAGTATGTAACCAATTAAATACAATAATGAACACTAACAAATAAATGTATTAATATTTAGCAACTTACAAATAAAAACTGATTCTTAGTAAAATAATAATATCATGTGATGGGTAATAATTTCTAGTTTATTAAAATAAGTCAGAATTGTATAAAATATATTTAAATACTATAAAAACAAAACAAACATAATAAAAATAAAACAGAGATTAGTATCAATATCTTATAATGAGAAAATTAAAATTTAGTAAAACAATATTAAAGGCTTTAAAATACAAAGATCTTGTGATTGGTATATCTAAAATCTATAAGATGGAAGTGCAAATAATTTTAATATAAGCCTGAGTAATGATAGTGATTTCAAGAACCATCTAGGCATATATACTGGAAGCAAAGAAAGGTATTTCAGTATTGCTTTAAATGGTACTGCCCACATTATGTGAAAATTACTCTGTTATAATGGGGTGTAACATTCTACTTAAAAACGTTATTTAATTGCTAGAAGCATTCAACTCAAAGGCAACAGCCAACATTAAAATTAAATTAAAGATTGATTTCTTACTATTAATTATAATAAAAGTAAAATTAAAAGAGTTTAATAAATCTTTTCAAAACAAGTTTACTCAATTCTTACGTAAATATTTTTAACACGGATTATTAGGCTTAGCTTTACTTGATACGCATCTCAGCCAACAGGTGGCCTTTTTATAGAATCAAACTGAGTAGGAAAAAATCTCAACACAGGTCTCAGCACTGAAAGCACAAAAATGTAACGGACAAAATAACTGGGGAAGAGGGAATCAAAAATAAAGGAAAGAATGGAAAGTGAAAAAGAGTTATTTTCCATATACGGAGTGGAAAATAGAAGAAACTAAAAAAATTTTTAATGCCTCTGCAACAAGAAAAGCATGAGATAGGTACATTAGGTGGTGTTATAAAGCAAATGATTAGTAAGCTATGTTTTACAAATAACAGAGTATATTCCACTTCTTATTTAATAAGACTTGAAAAACAGTTTGTAATGAACAATGCTCTAAGTTCAAAGCATATAAATGAAGAAAGTCATTCATAGACGGCTGAAAATGAATCGCATATTCCAACAAAGAACCAGAAAAAGATTTAAGTTAATAAATGAAAGCTTAAGTTGAACCACTTATTAAAAAAAAATTGTGTAGAATTCTCTACTTTTGACTTTCTCACAGAGCAAAGAACTGTCACTCTTCAGTACTATGCTATGATTGTAAAAGATAAAATAATACAATTTGTTTCTAGTGCCATAAAATCTTATATTTGTCTCACCTGTGATACTGCTCATTCCTACATTGCCTCTTTGAAAATCTAGAAAGAACTCACAAGGGATCTGTTACAGTTTTCCATTTAATCAAAATTTAGTGCTACTGGAATATCAACCGTTTGGCAATCTTAAGGAATTTTTAGGAGGGAAAAATTTTACACAAATGTAATTATAGGTGCTGCACAAGGGTAGATCAACATGTAATCAAATATCTACTTCTATTCTGAAAAGGTTTCCGAGTACTGCAATAAGAAAACTGCACTGGCAAGACACTACATTGAAAATATGTAAACAGCAAAATTTTACTCTAAAAAAAGGATAGTTCCAAAGTTCCTGTTTATATATTAACCATGCTCATGTTCTCAGTATTATATTTATTATAAAATATACATTTACACTTATTAAAAATATAAAAAGTGAAAAATTAAACTTATAAAAAAAATTACTATAACAAAATTAACGAATTCCGGTAGACTGACTCAAATACCACAACAAAATCATTTATTAACTAATGTTATACTAATAAACAAACTGGTGGTTATAAAAAAGAACACATATCATGACATATGAAGAAGTTAGACTACCTACAGAACTATGACTGGGAAAAAATAAAATTTAATTAATTTTAAATAAATAAAAATAATACATTACAAAAACTTCAATTTTTTATTCAAAACTAATTATTCATATGTATACTGCAAATTTATTAAATTTTACAGAATATTTTAGATCAGTTAACTTAAACCTTATTAATATGAATCCATAAAACTGTTTTCATAGAAGTAACATGTGCTATATAATTAATGAAAATTGGGAAAGTTTCAGGGACAGAGTTTTGCTGGTGCACTCAGCACTAACAGAACTATACTCAGATGCCTCAAAAGCCAAAAGTTTCTGAACAGATGGAAAACTGCTGAATTGATTCTTCTATACAAGAAAGGAACTCAGGCAGACCTGAAGAATTATCGCCCAACAAGGTTTTCACTACTATAATAGTAAAAAGAATGAACTAATACCAAATACTGAAATGAACTGAACCGTACTGAATGAACTAATTCAAATATATAATACTGAATGAACTAATACCAAAGGAGCAGGCAGGCTTCAGAAGCAGGTTAATGGATTAATCCAGGTTGTTCACCAAGCCCACTGGGCTGGTCTAGTGGTTAATATGACATCGCAAATCAGCTGATTCCAAAGTCAAGAGTTCTAAGATTCAAATCCTAGCAAAGGTAGTTTACTTTTACATGGATCTGAATACTAGATCATGGATACCAGTGTTCTTTAGTGGGTTGGATTTCAATTAACCACACTTCTTAGGAGTGCTCGACCTGAGATTCATCCTCTTAAGTAAGACCTTACAGTACTTTCAAAGACTAAACAAAAAATGAGAGGTTGTTCACCAATTCATACCATGCCTCTAAGTATACTTTTTATTGACAACAAAAAGGCATTTGTTTCAGTAACAACACAAGCTATAATAACTGCATACATAAACGGCTAAAACATAACCTACATAAATTTGTTACAATCAGTATACGAAAAAGCAAAGCTACCACTTGTTTCAACAAACAAAGTAGAGATAAATGTACGACAAGATGACGCTACATCAACTGTTTTTTCAGCCAGCCTCAAGGAGGTATTCAGAACCTGGAACAGTAAGAGGAGGGATATGAATAAATGGCACAAAGCTAAACCACCTGAGATTTGCAGATGACATAGTTCTCTTCCACAGGAACCAGAAGAACTAAAAAGACACATACAGAACTACAGATGGCTGACAAACTCTTTTAAGGACGAACTTTAAAAAGAGCCAGGTCATATTCAACAAGTTTGCCAAGGAAAGCAAGATTTTTGTCTCTGGAGAAGGACTCAAATATGCAGATCATTACACATATCTTAGCCATTGGATGTCAACTGAGACTGATGGAAAGAAGTTGAACAATGAGTTAAGCTTAGGTGGAAGGCGTCTGGGAGACTTAACATTGTTCTTAAGAAGAAACTCTCCTTTTGCCTTAAAAAGAAAGTTTTAGATCAATGCATCCTGCCAATCCTTACCTATGGAAGAAAAACTTGGACATTAACCATTCAATCATTACAGATAGTACAAAGAAATTACAGGTAGTACAAAGAAATATGGAATGATGTATGCATGGAGTTAATAGAAGGGACATGAAAATCTGTAAATGGATCAGAGAACAGATGAAAGTAGATGACATAACCATGAAAGTTAAAGAATTACAATAGCGAATAGCGGCAGATGGACTAAATAAGCACTTGAATAGATACCACTAGATGTTAAGTGCCCATGAAAAAGCCCAGAGACTCATTCAATTGATGATATAAGTACATTGGACTAAATTGGCACAAGACCATATTAGTTGGAAACTTGCTAAAGAGCCCTACATCCTGCAGTGGATCGACAATGGCTGAAATGATGATGATAATATTACAGTTATAAATTTACAAATACTAAATCAAATAGTTACCTGTTGTGAAACATCTGAATTAGGTACAGCTCTAGCAAAAATACTCCTCAGTAATTCAATTTGATTACGATACAGACCCATCAACTGCTGAGCTGCTACATTTTCATCTTGAGACAATGTACCATGACAAAACTGTTAACGAAAACAATAACAAATTATCACAAAAAATTAAGTAGTTAATAAATACAAAAACAAGAAAAACAATTACTTATTTATCAGAGAGATTTAGGTATGAATTCATTGGAGAATAGGGTTCCTTGGAACCTAAATTAGATATGTTAAAAAAAAAAAAAAAAAAAAAAACAAACAGAGAAATTAAAGAAGCATTAACTTAAACTGTACAAATTACATTCATAATTTGTACAGTTAATTTGTATTAATTATTTTCATAATTGATTAATAAAAATTTTTTTTTATTGTTATATGATAAATTTGATCCATTTAGATTGGAAAATATACAGAAATGTATTCTGTGAAAATAAATTATTCTAATAAGACATTAACAGCCTTTCATCAGAAAACTATAAAAGTAAAATTTCATTGAGATGACAGGAAATATCTCTCAGTACAAACAAATATAAATCTTAATCTTGGGGAAAAACTACATAGTTACTTAATTATAAAAATTCATTAATGTTTATATCTTTGTTTAAAAACAATTCGTAAATAAAAATTGAAATAAATAAAACAAACCTCACTGAAAGTATTTAAAACTGACTGCTTGTCATCTGCTTGTTCAACAAGAGCAACAATTCGAGCTAAAAGCATGACAGTAGTCGACTCAGGAGGATAATGTATCTGCCTGTAAAAAAATAAAGTAAAAAATTAACTCTTAATACTTAAAATATAAATAACATATTAATATATAAAATAAAAGGTACCAAACAGTAATAACAGTAATTTTAATATTATTTATATAAAAAACTATATGTCATGTCATAACAACAAACTAAATTTTTAATGTAAGAAGTGTGTTGAAGTAGCACACAACATTTGCCTTTCCACATGTGAATTACTAATTTGAAGTCAGGCCAGGCCTATTATGTAATGCTAAGAGCTACAGAGCTACACTATACAGTTCAGCCAATAAGTCAGTTTTTAGATTAGGATTAACCACTAACCTTTGCTAACCCATACATGTAATAAGTTATTGATTTACTTATTACATGGACAAGAGAACCAGCTGTTTTATAACCCTGAATTAAAAATAAGTGGCATACGATAAGTGGATACTTGTATGACAACATAAAAGTTACTCTAATGATGCTTTTGCTATTTACTTGTACTTTATCAATGTGCAACAATCACAATAGAAATGCAGGTACTTATATACATATATCAGAAGTTTATAAATGTGATTAAAGCGCACTTTATTAAGATTTAATTATTTTATAAAATTTACTGATTAAATCAGGGGGAAGCAACCATTATAGGAAAAATTATTTTTAATTACAAGCAACAAAAAGTACAGAACAAATAAAGACCAGAAACATTCACTATTCATTTAACAACAAAAATATTTCATTTAATTTTAAACCTACAAAAACCAAATTTTACAGTGGTACATTAGTTTTAATTGCTGGGGTAGATGAATGACAACCTGCAAATTGAAATACATCTCAAATCCATGCAGCAAGCACATTCCTTCAATCATGAAGCTGGTTGACCGATAGTTGTTAGTTAAAAATAGCGAAATGTTACTATGAACTATACATTTTTATCTGTGTATTCTCTTTAATTACACATCACTCTATTGAGTTTTCTCTAATGAAAATTGATATCTGACTTTAGAAATAAATTTTCAATCAAGGAATTTTAAAAAAATTTGACAAATGGTGTGTTAAAAAACTTGCTATTTACAATTTATTTGTGTGTAATATGTTTAATAAAAATTGCATGAAGACTTAAATGAGTAAAGTATTAGATTTTCTGCCTCCAGTTTTTGTAGCCACCACTGGTCTAGTGGTTAACATGACATCGCAAATCAGCTGATTTCAAAGTCGAGAGTTCTAAGGTTCAAATCCTAGTAAAGGTAGTTATTTTTATACGGATTTGAATACTAGATCGTGGATAGCGGTGTTCTTTGGTGGTGTGGTTTCAATTAACCATACTTCTCAGGAATGGTCGACCTGAGATTGTACAAGACTACACTTCATTCACATCATCCTCTGAAGGTACACTACCTTATGGTAGTTCTGGAGGCTAAAAAAAATTAAAGAGAGCCTCCAGATTTTACACAGATAGTATGAAACCACAACATTGTAAATAAATAAAAAGTTGACCATATCTAGATAATCTCACATACTTTTTTTGATTATATTAATAAAGGTTCAGCCTTCTAGTACAAAGCATTCAGGAATTATAGAAGTTTAAAAAATTATTATTTCCATTACAAAGATACTTAGAAAATTGAGATCAAAATTGACTGCTTTGTCCAAGATGTAAAATTACTGGTTGAATTTTACTATATCTGTAGTACATTACCTGAATTTGAATGAGCCATTCATTCATATTTCCACCTTATCTACTTTCTATTCAAGTACATATATATAAATGCTACCAGTTACTTTTTAAAACTTGTTTTGTGTTATAGGTTTTTAGCACAATTTTCATTTGATTTTCTTATTTGATGGAGGTTTCTTTAGAACCCTCATAAGAGTTTTTCAACTACATGCTATTATTTACAGAATCTTTATGTGTACTCTTGACATTTCTCTATTAGCATAATTAAATAATTTCTTTCAGTTGTTCTCTAGTGCAGGACTGTTTAGATTGCATTCACATAATAAAATCAGATCTGGTTAATCGGTCATGAAAAATAAAAATACAAATTTTAAACTCTGTTTAATAATTAAAGGGGGTAAAAAAATATACTTTTTTTAGCTTATTTATAAATCGTTTTGAAAAACCATTTTTAAAAAATACATTGGTTTTTGAGGTAAGAAAGATACGAGAAATATACTGCCAATAAATAATACAATTGAAAGATGAAAAACTTAATCAACAATTTAATTGAATGAATTTTAATGCTGCATTGTCAGATATATCAAACAAAATCTTTAAGAATGTACAAAATGTAAATACAAGATGTGGATATTAAATAATGAGACTAATGCTGCTATAGAACTCCATGTGTACCAAATTCATATGACCAACAGCTGTGTAGCATGAAGCTTTCTCTTTCAATTGTTACCACAACAGTTTCTGTAAACATATTAGTCTGGTCGTGGCCTTAGTTTGGAAAACATCTCTTGTATTGTCAAAAAAATTATAAGTGTTTTATTAGAACAAAGAATTATTGTGAAATTTCATATTAAACTTGGAAAAACCACTACTGAAACTTATCTTTTATTAAAAAAAAGTATATGGTAATGAATGTTTAACATGTGCACTGGTTTTTGAGTGGTTTAAGGATTTTCAAGATGGCCGAGAAGGCGTTAAAGATGATGTTTGCCCGGGTCACCCTTCCATGTCAAAAACAGATAAAAATATTAAAAAAACTTTTATCTGGCCGATCCGATCCGTCTGACCACTGGTTAACTATATATGCAATTGCTGAAATTGTAGGAATTGACAAAGAATGCATAAGGCAAATTTTACATAATAATTTTAACATGAAAAAAGTGTGCACGAAAATGGTGCCTAAAATTCTCACAATTGAACAAAAAGAAGCTCATGAAAATGTTTGTTTTGACACCCTGAATGGCATTGAAAATTATCCAAACTTCTTGGAAAGAGTGATTACATGGATTGAATCTTGGTTTTCACTTATGAAACTGGTATTATCCAGAAACTAAGTGTCAATTCATGTATTGAAAGGCCCAAACTTCACAGAGAGCTAAAAAGTTCAAATGAGCAAATCAAAATCCAAAGCATTGATTGTCTTAGATTCCTGAAGGTCACACTATTAATTAACATTACTACCTTGAGGACCTTGCTCAACTCTGCGAAAGAATAAGAAAAAAAATGATCTGAATTGTGGAAGAGGAAATCATGGGTTCTTCATCAAAACAATGCACTGGCTTATATTGCATTGTATGGCAAAACGTTTCTAGCCATGTATAACATCCCAGTGTTAGATCATCCACCTTATTTGCCTAACCTGGGACCATGTTATTTTTATCTGTTCTCAAGGTCAAATCTGCAATAAAAGGAATAAGATTTCAGACCGTTGAAGCTGTGAAAGAAAATGCGGCATGAGTCATGAAAGAGCTCACAGAAAAGACTGCCAGCACTGTTCTGAACTATGGAAAATTCATATGAAGCATTGTATGGGAAGAGGAGTGTGTATTGAAGGAGATAATAACTAAATATGTATAAATTTAAAATAAAATATTTTACAGCATTAATCTTGTTATTTAATAGCCTTGCTATTACAACTGGAGCTCAATAAAGGTTTCATCTACAACACTTTTGCAACAATCTTTGTGTTTTTAAAAGTAAACTGCATACAATTAAATTACAAGTATAATGCCTTTTCTAAACAAGAAAGGCATATTACACCAACACAAATGTGCTTTCACTTACTTCCATATTTCATTTAATTCATTCAGAGGATGAACTGAATCTGAAGTATGACAAAGGCTTTTATGATATTGCTGCCATGCAATATTTTTACACTTATCACTGCAGTACTGAATCTAAAAAGAAATTAAATGCAATCATTAACAACACATCACAAACGGTAGAAGTATAAAAAAAAAGATTATCTTCTTTTTTTATACTTAAGAGTAAGTTACACTAGATATACTAGTCAGTAACCTAAAAATATACTAACATTAAACTAGATTAAATGAATAAAAACTAAAAGATTTTTGGTTGTGTATTTTTTAGTGTTTTGTAAACATTTCTTGAGAATTTTAGAACAATAAAATTAGCTTTTATGATGAATAATATGCTATATTATTTAACAGTAACGATAAATGAAATGATTTCATCTCAAATTCATACATAATGATTATTAGACAAAAATTTAACAGGTAAAAACTCGAATAAATAACTTAAGTTATTAACAAAAAATTAGAAATTACTGTTATATAAAGGTTGAGTAAAATTAGACAAAACTATAGCCAGCATTCATAAATCTATGAAAATAAAAAATTAATTATAAAATTGTAATTGTTATTATCAGTTCTCAAAAGAAAACATCCATTGTTTTATGTAAAATAAGTGCCTGCCATGAGACAAATAAAATAATAAACTTTCTTTTGCATGACAAAATTAACATAAAAAATTACAAAACTTGCTTATATTTCTGTATGACTTATATGACTTACATTACAAGAAGGACAAATAGCATGCTCAGATTTATTAGTTGGACAACTTTCAGGATGCGGCAACACTAAATCATTTGAACCAGCCAAACGTCTAGCATTTTCTTCTGCTGTTTCAAGTGGCCTAAAAAGATAACAAAACATCATGATAATTTCAAACATAAATTAAGACAAAGAAAATAATTAGCAGAACATATTCAGCTATATTTTCAAAAAAAAAAGAAGAAGATATAAACAATCACAACAAATAAATTTACCGCATGAAACTCTTTTCAGAAAATATTGCAATAAAATATCAGGTCACACAGAAGATACCTTTTTATTGTAATAACAAAGATTCAATATTCTGTAAAGCTAGTTCACATTATAATGATCAAGCTTTACAATAAGTCAACAGAAGTTACAATTTAGCAATAACATTTCATAAAATAGTCGGTTACAATAATATTTAAATTTACTCTAATGACGAAACACTATATTACTAATATCTGTCAATATGACAGAACTGCATTCCATTACAATGAAATGGTTGTACAAAACTCCATTTTGCTAACTGTGCTCCAATGCTAACTGTTGTTAGCATTTACTAATGGGTGGCCACAGCAGTCAACACCAATCAAAGAAAAAAGATTACAGAAATTATAAGCTAATTGAAGTTCCAGTTTGTTTTTCTCTTTTAGTGTTTTTCTTTCTTTACCGAAAAAAAGCTGTACGACATATATCATCTCCAAATATTACAACTGCACTTAAAACACTCTGCAACAAATACAGATTTACTATACATTGATAAAACCTGACAAATTATTATAATGTCTGCTACTTAACAAAAGTTACTGGTTTTATAATAAAAAATAAAATCAGTATTGTAAAACAAAATTTTCCATCAGTTAAAAGTCCAATACGTCAAGACTTACTAACCAGCTCTTACCATATATAAATATACCAGCCCCTTGGCAAGAAATTTCTGACAGTGATAAAGGTTCTCCTTACAACATTGCAGAAGAATCAATCTTGAGAGATGAAAAGGTCATATTAGAAAAATCAAACACCTTAACCATACTACATAAATGGAACTCAGAGATTTTGTTCTGTCTAAACAAGTGGAATTCATAGATTCACACCTGAAGTAAAATTTAGACAGACATAATAAAATTTCACTGTAAACTAAAATTTAATGAAATTCTTTACTTTCTTTGGCTTTATTGTTAATTGGTTATTATTTGCCTGATTATATTACATTTAGTACAGATGAATGGCATTTATATTCATAAAAAAAAGAAAGCAATGTTATTGTATAATTCAAACAAGATAAATACTAAAATTTACAAAACAGACTGCCAAAAAAAAAAATTCCTCTTTAATATAAAATAATTATAGAGGGTATGGATGACAATCGGTTCAGCTGTTAAGCTGTTACAGTGGAACAAACATACATACACCCAAAACACTTTACACTCCTTTTTGGGCAGTCATGTAAAAAGTGAAAGAAAAAAAAGTCCTAAAAAAATTAACAAGATCTACCTCTATAAAATCATATAACACTGTTTTTATGTAAGCATGACACTTTGCTGTATGAGAAAGAGGCTTATTATTAATTCATTTTTTTTATTAATTCATCAGCAATAACAGGCTAATGCCCAATAACAGTTGCTGTGTTAAATTATAAATAATATTTTTAAGAATGTGAAAAATGACTTGACTAATGGAACTCAAACCCAGAACTTCAGGATGAAAGGCAGAGATGCTACTATCTACCAAGGAGATAAGTATATATCATTATTTTATTAATACTTATTTAATTACATGTACTTCCCATCAGTTTATTTAAAATATTTTTTTTTTTTTTGTAAAGCCCACATAAATGACGAAAATCTTTAATCTTTTTATTAAAAAAAATAAAAGTTAAAATAAACTAATTAAAAAGTTTATTTCAAAATCTGAATTTTCATCATTTTTTTTTTAATATGTAATGTAATTTTTAATAATATGCGCTGTAATGTCATCTTCCACTATCCACAATCTAAATCATTATAACTGGCATCTTCTAAGTAATGTTTTTCTTTTGTACTGATTTAATTATTTTATTATCTTAACGTATTTGTTACTGTTACATACTAGTACAGGTATTGACTATTTTTATGTATTAATATAGAATTTAACAACCTACATGTATATAAGTAATATATCTATAACAGATTTAGACAACTTGGCATAAAGTCACAAATCACTCCCAAGAATAACAACAAACAACCTATACCAGCCTTGAAAACAAAAATGAGAAATAAAGTTATTTCCTGTTGTCTTCTTCACCAACCTAAATATACAGTTGTATATCAGCAGACCAACCCAACTGAAATGCAAGTGATAATCTGCCCCTGCAATTGACTTTGTTCATCACTGATACTGGCTGTATAGTGATTATTATTACGCTTAGAGAAATAAATTCTTGATTCTAATGCCTTTATACTTCAGATGGGTGTTTTACAAGTGTAAAAGCCATAAGGAAAGACAGGTAGTATAAAATAAAAATTGGAGTACCATTTTCTATAGTGAGGCAATAGATTTTATATATACTGTTCTAACTACTACAAAAAAATACATATGTATTTCTTACTGCGATTGTGCATTTAGTAATGCTATTCTGATCAAGGTTCTTCCATAATTTCCCTTGTTCCATCATAATGATTAGGCTGTTCATAATTTTATCTATGGACTAATTTACCTACAAGAAGATATTTTCAAAATAAAAACTTCGTTTATTATCATAATATAAAAGTTAATTTAATAGCACAGATTTCTTCACATTCTTTTCTTTAATTCACTCTTCTTTCATTAATTTGCACTTCCTGTTGATAGCATTTCTTAACTGTTGATAGTTCCTTTTACTTTCTTCATCACTAGCATTCTCATACTTTCTACATTCAAACATCAGCTGCAATATATCCTCTGATATCCAAGGTTTTCCAACAGTTCTCTTTGTTCCGCCTAAGTTCGCTTCTGCTGATTTAAGAATTTCCTTTTTAACATTATTCTATTCTTCTTTTATATTTTCTACCTTATAATTTTTATTCAGATCTCTTGCGATGTCCTCCTCAAAATTCTTTTTTTACCTCCTTTTTGATTTACCCTAAATTAACTTAACTAGTTTGCGTTCACAATGATACAGAGATAATCAGAAAGTGGTTTTATTGTGGATTTTATTAAATCATCAATTTTATTGACATTAAAACTATTTTTTATACATAAAACCCTTTGCAATAATTGGAGTTAAGTCCATCCTCTTCAAAAATCATTCCTTTTGAACTAAGCAAAATTCTGTACCATTCTTTTTCCAAGAAATAGCTGGAATTTTTTCCTTTTTACATGAATGATAAGCAACGTTGTCGAAGACAGTAACCAAATTATCTTCCAGAAATTAACACATCACTAAACCATTTCTCAAAAGACGTGACATTCATGTTGTCATGGTAGTCTTCTGTAAATTAGGGTAAAAAACTATAGAAAAACCCGGAACCACTGCTGATATGCGTAATTAGATACCTATCTCTACCCAATGACTTTGTCAGTTGATAAGCCATTCAGAAAAGCTTCTTTCGACAAATTCAAAGCTTTATCTTTCCAAATGAAACTTTTCATGCAGCCTTCATTGACCCAAGTTTCATTCATGTAATATATTCTATGGCTTTGTCTCATTTCTTTATTTTAGTAAGGTAATTAACAACTTTTCCATACAATGATATCACCCCTGTCAATTAAAGAACTTTTCTGTTTTTCATATTTAAAATTTATACTTTTTAAGAATTTATAAAAAGTTTTCTTCAGAATTCTTGTAGATTGTTAACATTATTTACAACTTGTAACACTTTCTCTATTGTATGCAGTTCATTTCAAAAATAACTGTACTTTTTTACGAATCTGATTTTTATTGAAATCATTAATTCTTACTTCAATTGGCCTGCAGGGTTTTGTTTTCTTAACTGTAATTCATTAGTAAATTTATAATTGCCAATCACAATTACATTAAAGCAGCACAACTTCTTCCACTTATATTAGCAATTTCATTAATAATATCAGAAATCAATATTGTTGGATTACTTTGTAGTACTCTTTTGTAAGCATTTAAAATTATGTTTTTTTCTACACAATGTTTTTCAGACTTTTTTCAACTACTATATGACTAATTTTAGTGACTAACATATGAGTAATGATTATAGTTCTGCATATAGATGATATTGCTGCATTGTGAATTGTCACTGATACACAGGATATGATATGAACTCGCTCACACAAAGACAATATTTATTTATTCTTCACTCTATAAGCTAACTGAATACAGTATGGTAAATCAGTTCATCCCTTAAATTGAGTAGGATTACAACTGTCTGTAATATGCTAGAATTAAAACATATTTAAAGGCTAGTACTCCATTTAAAATCAATATATATGTGTGTGTGTGTTTGTGTATATATATATTATGATAACCTACCTCAAACAATGGTCACATGCTTTATAACCACAAGAAGAATTCCAGCTAAACTGACAGCAAACCAAGGGTGTTTCTTCAAAAATTACACTATCTTCTTTTATTTGACGAGTTGCTACCACACCCTTCCCCTAAAACAGAAAACTAATCCATAAAGTGTATTATTACAGAAAACAAAAACTTTTTAGCAAAAGCAAAGAATACATTTTTCTAATTATTAAGATTGTCTGTAATTCAGCAAACTGAATGACATTAGAAACACTTCTGTAGACTTGGCATTCTGATTATTTAATTCTGTAAAGAAGGCAATACAATTCATTTTGTCTCTCTTACTGGACTAATAAAATTGCCATTTTATCATAAATGTATAGCATTTCAAGATAAAATTCTAATCAGCTCATACTGATGTCAGAATTGAAACATATTTTACAAGTTTTATTCTTGATTTGGAAGAAAATATAAATTTCCTCCTGTATCACTAATTGAATATACAATACTTATTTTATATAAGTTTTTTTCACTTTATACTTTTTTTGAAATTTTCTTCAATAACGTGGTTTTCTACACCCATCTTGGTTGCTTGTTTTAGTGGAATTATTTTATATACCCTAAGATTTTTATTTAGTCATTTAAAAAATAAATCAGATGGTCTTATCTATAAATTATGCATCTTGTTTGTAGACAACAATCTTCCTTGCTGTTTACCCAAGGAAA
>JAAAKQ030025094.1:0-10437 GCA_010016005.3 Zanna intricata
ATGGAGAGCTGCATCAAACCAGTCAAATGACTGAAGACAAAAAAAAAAATATATTGATGCTTTTCAGCAGTTTAATTGTTTTTCAAATTATTGTTCAGTTTTCTGAATTTTTATTTGTGGCATCCATATATCATAAATTTGGAGGATGTGGTAGATTTTCTTTCGATAAGACTTTTATTCTTTATCCGATTTTTTTTTAACGTTATTTATGTTAAACCATGTAAGGATATAGTTTTGCATAAAGTTAACTAAATCAGTAATATTTATTAATTAAAAAAAAAAAAAAAAAAACAAAAAAACAAACAAAATATTATTAAGTATAAAAGATAATAAAATCGCATTTTATAATTTTTTTTTTTTTATTCTGATAAACCACAGTGATTCTGGATTGATTAATCGGATCTGTCTTTCTTTTATTACTTTCTCAACAGATCTGTCTTTCAGATCTGACGGAACTGTCTTTCTTTTATCTTCTCAACATTTAACAGTTTTTCTACAGACAGAATTTAAAAAGCTAAAATTTTATTTTTATAGAAACCATTTAATTATAACTGTATAAAAACGTTTTTAAATATTAATTCATCTAATGCTTTAAAAATTAATCTGCTTAATTTTTGTTGTTAATTTTTCTGGTTTCAGGTTTTTATCATTACGTTAACATTTGTTTATATCGTCTGTTTATTTTAAACAGCTAATGATGTCTGACCTTATTCTACTATTAATCGATAAAAAAAAATTTCAGCCGATACTCATTCCTAATAATGTCAGTAAATAATTTATATGTAATTATTGGTTTTAATGACTATTTTCAATTATTATGGTTCATAAAAAAATTAAGAAAACAATCAACGATTTTTCATAACATAAATAACCTGTGTATCAATGTTAATTAATAATTGTAATTTATGTTTTAACTTATGATAGAATCTAACAAGTAATGGAAATACTAATTACGTATATGTTCAGCGAAATAAACAAAATACTCGCATATACATGGACGTACGCACACACATAAATTTTACATATCTATGTATTTTGTACAATTTGTCATGCATAACCAGTATTATAATCACCTTTTTGTTATAATCTTAATGAAGAAACCCAGTATATAGTAAATTATATTTATAGATCTATGTATGAACCCTTCCCGTCGTTCATGAATATGGTAATCAACTCTTTATTAAATATGAAAAGCTGGATATTTAAACGCAGGTTGTATTTCGATTATAAAACTGGTCACCAGAAACAATTGAGTTAAAAAAACAGTTGTGTAATTTAAAGAAAACAATTGTAAGGAAATATTTAATTGAAAAAAATATAATTTTCATCTGTTCGATCATAAAACTCAGCTGTAAGTCTATTTAAAAGAATGTACATTAAAAAAACTATTGACCCATTTTTCAATGGTATTTTTTTTTTTATTAGAATTAACATTTTTCTTATAATGTAAAGTTAGTGGTATAACTTTATAGGTAAAGTTAGAGTCTATGCAAAAAAATTATTTTTTTACATAATTTAAGTAAAATTTAGATAAAACAAAAAAAAAACACATAAATCCTGTTAATTAAAAAAAAAAAAAAAAAAAAAATGAAAACATCGTATACATTTTTAAATTGACGAAATTTTTACATTTCTGAGAGGAGCGTTGTTTTACACTTTTTTAACTGACCTTTCAAAGAAAAGTACGGTATTACTTTAGGACGCACGATTGGATCGGGAGGTGAAATTGAATTTTCTTTACATTTTGAGGTAGTGTACGAAAATATCATTCACTTAAAATGTAATTTCCTATATATATTCCTATGTAAAAAAAATTATGGCTAAAAAACCTCCAACAAAGCTACTTGATAACTTCATTAAAATTCAACTTCAGATCTGAAGTTGTATTTGTAAAGATTACAAATGGAAATTGTGGATAAAGATGGAGATAGGTCGAGTCATTCTTGAGTTACGCTCAATTTAAGATCGACAACAGACAACATAATTTTTAAGGTTATCTTGATTATAATGGTATGTTTTTTATATATTTATTTTTTATGGTATATGAAAAATATACTACTACACTGTGACTTACTGCGTTTATGCAGTAATTCACAGTGGTGAACGAGTTGAAACTTGATACTACTATGTAGGACAATCAATGCGTTTCTACCTGTGAAATAGTGAACGTTGGAAACACAAAGTTGGTCGCTAAACTGCGTAACAGCTTTTTTTTGTTATTAAATAGAGCTTCATTTGATAATTATCCTTAAAACTTTGAATAATTCTTTTTCCTAGACTTTTCTCTAACACTACAATCTCTCTATTTTCTATGGTGATGCCACAAAAAAGAGATTTTTTTTTTCACCATCTTTTTATTTAACATTTTATTTTTATGAGATTGACATTTATATACATATATATATATATATATAATTTATTTATTATCTTTTGGCCTAGTTAGACTCAAAACAAACCACAAGTTTAATTAAGTTTAGCAGTTGATCTTATCAAGTTTCAGGTTGACTATTCCTAGGGTAGCGTCATTAATTGAAGAACCCAATAACCAAAGTACACCGTCAACTTGATCACTTTAATCCAAGTTTATTTACCTCCAAGTAATTACGTGATATCTTTAACTGAATTTTAATTACAATCCTTGCATATTACATAAAAGTAACTACTATTTAGTGATATGATCAGCTCTTTTAAATAAAAATGATCATGATATATATATATTTTTTAAATTTTAATTCTAAGTGAACGTAGTTCGATATAATTTATTTGTTTAGAAATACTTGTTTCTTAGTATTAAATAATAAATGTTCTATTAATTAAACACCTTAAAGAAAAATGCTACTTTAATTTTATTGATACATTTATTCCATATGCTGGATTTTCCTTTTATTGATATTGTATTAACTTAATATTTTGATGTAATTGTTAAAAAAAAAAGGAATTATTGTTAAGGAAATATTTTATAAAATATAATTACTACTTTAATTGACTTTTGTTTTAAAAGATTTTTATGGCAATTTATAAAAAAAAAAAGGGACGTCATTCGAAAATACTTAATGATAGTAACCACATATTTTACTTTAGTTCCTACAGATTTTAAGAATTAGTTAATTAGTAAACACAAAATTTTTTTTGTTATCGAATTTTCTACATTTTGGTGTATGCATTTGTATATATATATATATGTATAAAAACAAATTTAGAAAAAAAATGTAATAAATGAATTAAATATACCATGGTTTTTAATTGTACGCCCTTTTTTTCGAAACTAAGGTGAATATGTTATATAAGGGTGTTTTCCAGAAAAAAAAAAGAAGTAGATAGAATCTTTTCAGTAAATGAAATAGAATAAAAGGAGATAAAATTTATTGGAGATACGAAACTTTAAATTTTATTAAATATTCGGGAAAAATGCTACGACTTATTTTTATATTTTGCTTCCCCTCAGTCTTTGCACGTTACACACCACTAAATAATATGCGATTTTTTAAGTTGCTTAGAATGAGGATGATTATGAGTAACGGTATGATGTGATGATGAACTTACGTATTGTTACTTTTTTATATCATTACCTGTTCTGCTTGGCAGCAGGATCTTTAAGCTGCCAGTGCTTTCACCCATTTCTGTTCAAGCTGTTTTTGTCCCTTTGCATTTTTAAAGCTTCACCTCATCTATTAACATAATCCTTCTTTTTCTTCGCGTCCTTTCTCCTTCTACTGACTCTTTCAATGCAGTTCTCAAGATTTAACTTCCCCTAACTTCACGTCCTTACCAGTTTTCTTTTCTTTCGGGTACTTTCCGCATAAATGCTCTTTCTTTTTTAATTCTGTTCATTTCTTCATTCCTCATTGTAACCGTCTATCATAGTTTCTCCATAGCTACATCTCATAATCCTCAATCCAGTTTCTCTCTTTCTTTTTAATTGTCCATTCTTCATCCACATATTAAGACACTCCATACATAATATCTGGCTAACCTCTTTCTTAATCGTAAATCCAGATTTTTATTACATAATAATTTTCTCTTCTTACTGAAGTCTTCCTTTGGTATTGTCATCCTTCCTTTTATACCAAATATCTGCCGTTTTTTCCCTCTTGATCTTACTAGTAATTCCTCTTTTATGTTTAGTTCAATTATTTTAGTTTTTCCTACAATTATTTTCATTCTAAACTATTTCGTTCCTTCTTACAGGGCTATTACCAACTATAAAGCGCGTGTGTGCCATCAACTAGAATTTTCACATCTTTTGCATCTCCGTTCATATTAATCACAGGAAGGTTTTATTTTATGATCATGGATTTTCTTCGAGATGTGGAAAGATTATTGAACCGAAGTATAAAATACGGAATTTTTGTACGACTTTTTTAAAATTTATTTTTAGTGAAATTTTGATGCGATATTTCCTACAAAAAGAAATATATTTATCAAATATTGCCATCCTTAATAATACATTTTTTTTTAACCAGAAATTTCTAATTAAAACAAAATCAGTTGATGATTTTTGCAATATTTTATATATCTGTAAAGTTGTAACGGTATAAAAAAAACCGTTAAATCTTACTTTATGTTCCAGTCTTAATTTTATTTCCACGTTATTAATTTTATTTTATTTATATGCAAACAGATCTAAAAATAGGGAAATATAAAGGTTAAATAATTTTTAAATTTTTAATTTGATTTTTTCCTCTACGATTAATGTAAAGTACAAAAAAAATTTATAATTCTTATTTTTTTATTAATTGATAATAAAATAATAATAATAGTAATTTTGATGAAGAATAGAAGGATACACAAGCTTGTTAATGCTAAGGGAATATAAATATACGAAGACTATGAAGGATAAAGATGGTGGCATATAAGGAAGGAAAGCAGCCGTTCTATCATAATGATTATGTGGCGTTATGATACGATTTCAACGTTGTCGTCATATCATATGATAGGCCTCGGGTCTGTACAACATTAATTGTGTTACCGCCTTCTATTAGCCTGCCTTGTAGAAAGGAGGTACGCCCGCTTATAACCTACCTCTCCCACAGCATCTTCTACCCACCGACGAACTTCATTCACTCGCTCACTAGCTAGCTGGGGTCGTTCGTTTACTCCGTCACTCACTACAGGGTACAGATTAATTACTCTCTTGCACAATACACCATACAACCTTTACTAATACCACACTCTACAACAACATTACCTTTCATCAACGAATCCAATGAACTACGAGATGGAAATTTTAATTACTAGTCGTGGCTTATTGCTTATTACAGACCGAATAGACAGCAATATCTATTAATTTCAATTTACTGTAATTTTGTTTGATTCAAATAAATAAAAAAGGAACCATAGTCACATTTTTTTCCACGAATAATTTATAGTTTCGCTGCCTTTCTTTAATTTTATATACTACCTTTTTTCCGTAGATCTTTATATAAAACATGTTTTTTTACCTCGAAAATGACGAACCAGTTTATGAATGTGTTACTTTGGCTTTTTATACTTTCAATATGAATAACAACTGAATAATTATTCTTCGTATAAGTAGAACCGGATCTACATCGAATAGCTCAAAGATCATCTATATAAATTACAAAATAAAAATAAAATTAATATAACATTATATCAAATAAATAAAAAAATCTTTTAATAAAAAATAAATAACGAAAATATCCGTAGTTTGAATTTTATCTTCCTTAATATTTTAACTAGAGCAGAACAGATATATGAACATGAATTTAAAAGAAATAAAAGTTCAAAGTACAATTATTACTCCGCTGACCTTTGTGTAAAAGTTGTAATGCGTTTATTCGGAAGATTCTGAATTCGAATTCAAAGTAAAGCTCTTTGGATTTTTCTTGAGTTACAAGTAGTTCACATAATATTTTCACGCACAGTCATATTGTTTTTCGTAACATTAATCATCAGCAGGTAGGAATATATGCCGGCTCCCGTGGCGCAAGTGGTAGTGTCTCGGCCTTCACTTAATATTGTGTTTGAAATTTTTGTTCGGCGGCTTGGATCCACCACAATAAATCAATTTTTTTTTTTTTAAATAGGAAGGTGCTCATGTGATACATGATTTTAATGTACAATTTTACGCAAAAGTAAAACATTCGCGAAGGTATTTTGATGAATACCTTAGTTTTCGAGGCAAGTATTATAAAACTGTTGCAAAAACGGAAAAATTGAATAAAACTAGGTAAAACATCCCATAGTACCTTTCTATTTCGTATTATTTTGAGAAATTCAGACAATAACAAACGTTAAGCAACTAGTGTTGGAATTAATGGCCCAAACACTAATAATAACAGCCTTAACAATAGTAAGTAAACTAATAATATTATGCAATTACTAATAATTTACAGCAAATTTACTCAAATTAAATGGAGAGGTCTGCTGATGTTATTTACTTAAATTATCACTATATATAATTTTAAAATTTAGTCAAATGTTTTCGGTTCTTAATTACTTAATAAATAAATTAAAAAAAAACTTAATAGAAAAAAATTCGAGATTTAAATAATTACTACAAATTTGAGTTATAAACAACAAGAGACTCTCGTACTTTACAACAATGCATTTTGTTTTACGTTACAACAACGCGAGTTACTACTCATTTTGGCTTCTTACTTCAGCATTGAAGTTCAGTATTTGATTGTCTAAATTAATTATGTATCGGAAAACTGATGTAGTGGTTTAAATTCTTATCCTCTAATATAAATTTTATTATAACTATTTTACGTTTATTCATTTATTTTATCAAATAATAATGCATCCTTTATGTGAAACCGAAATATTAAATCTGCTGATGATGTACGCATACGGTAATAGAGTATATTTTTTACAGTGATATGTGATTTATTTAATAGAAGATTTTTTTTAACTGAAAAACCAGTAAGTAAATCAACTACGACCAAGAGAGTACAATGATTTCAAGTATTCTAAAAAATTATCCTCGCAAGGGAGATTAACGAGATCAACGCAACGGGAGAGCACCGGTAGTTATATGCAATGATTTAAGAGTAAAGGGAAATAATTTGGGAACCGATTCTTCTACCTTGAAATAAGAAAAAGACTTCCGTACAAATATATGTCCGAAAACGCTTTATTATCAATCACTGATGTGAATTCTGTATGTTGTTCATGCCATTACGTACAAACGTAACTTCACCCGAAAGTAGTATCATCGGAATTAAGTAGTAGTTAATGTTAACCCATTCACCAAATTTCAATCGTCAGACATGATCACCGTGTTGGAGGCGTAAAAGTCTATATTCTCATGAAGATTATTAAAAATTCTACAAAATGCTGGATTGCAAGCATGGGGACACCGATTACTACATGCCACAGATACTCACAGGTCACGGCTTCTTTAATTCTTATCTACGTAGATTCCGGCTCAGGGAGTCATCCACCTGCTTCTTCTGTGAGGATGAGGATTCTCCAGAACACATGTTGTTCTACTGCCGAAGATGAGAGGCACAACGGAGAGTTTCAGAGGTACGGAATCTGAATCCTGACACTATGGGTGGCTATATTTTGTCCTCCAGTGGAGGCCTGGAGGGATGTTGAAATTTAGTTGAGAGAATGTTAAGAGACAAGGAGAAGATGGGCCTTGGGGAAGTGTGGACAGCCCCACTCCGGAGGTGCAGCATGCCGAAGTGTGGCGTATCGATGATACTATACTCCACATAGCCTCGTCGTCTCTGAGGGACAAGAAGATCACAAGATAAAAAAAAAAAAAAATAGAGGAGTTACCAAGGGATCCAGTACCTAAACTAAACAAAGACTACGAAGAGTCCAAATTAACATAATTGAATTATCCCAAAGATGATTTTAATAAAGAATTGAGAACCTTATTCCATATCCTTAGTTTCGCTCTTGACACCCACTACAGCAAGCTGTTCCTCTCTGGGTTGTGCCATACTTAATTGGAGGTCGGACCCAGAGAGGAAAAAAAAATCATAATTATGTCTGAAACAACTATCATTTATTATTAACATGTAAGCATAATTTTATGAAAACAATGAGTAGTATTCAAATTAATTTCGAAGGATACAGTTAGTGTTGCCAACCTAATTTTTTAAAGATTAAATTTATTGTACTAAAAACAGAAATTTTTCATTTTTACAAATTCATAAAATTTTTCTACTAAATTTTGCTGTTTTGTTTTCAATATAAACTTTTTTTCACAGACTTTATTTAATTAATTTTCTCAGAATTAAAATCTCTACAAGGTTGCATAATAAAATTTACGCTATTATTAGTCATTTAACAAAGTAAATACTTTAAAACTAAAAAAGTGTTTATTCGTAGCCAAATATTTTTGTTTTATGTTGCATATCAAGAAAACTACTGAAGATACAGTTATAGAACCTGTAATATTTCATTTTTTAGGTCACAAACATAAGAAACAATGAAGTTTACCTCTTAATATAATGCCCTAAAAATTTCGTATAATTTCATTTCATCGGGGGAATTGAAATTTTTCGCTAGCCGTAACTGGATAACAAATCCATTTTGGACGTATTTGTATCTTTGTATGAATTTTTTTCCTTATTTGAAGCTCTAAAATCAGTTACTAAATTATTCTACTTTTCCTCCCGAATCGTTCTGTATAACTATGTTGATAATAGTTATGATTATAAAGTAATATAAGTAATTACATTATTCTTAACAATTAAATAACAAAACGCTACAAGATTTATAAATCTAAAAGTATATTAAGAAATAAAAAATAAAAACAATTGCCATCAAACAGTAGGACGTATCGTTTAAGTCAGTCCCAATTGAAAGCGTAATATTAGCTTAAAACTAGTCAAAATAATTCCTACATTCAATCAGATTGGTCTTTTAGATAAAGTGCAGAGATTAAATTTTGTCAATAAAAGATAGGACTAGTTCATTCCTTATAAAAATCATGAAACTAATCCATCTCTTTAAATTTATTGTAGGATATAGTTGTTTTATAATTTTTATGATTTTAATTTATGGAAAAAATTCAGAAAATACTTTTAATAAATTAAAAATTTTTAAATGCTATTAGATGTTAGTCCCTCTAACTGTTATTCAATAACGAATTAGCTAACATTATTTTTGATAAATTACGTACTACTTAATCCCTGTTTATTAAGGACTTTTAAAAACATATTTAAATTGTAAGAAATTAATTTTTGTAACCTCTGTTCACATTGTCTTTTAAATTTATAGCGAGCCAATTCTCCCTTTTGTAGATTCAATATTCTTTTTCCTTTTTATTTTGGCCTAAATGTAAACCGTATCTATAGAAATTAGTTTATAAATCTTCTCTCTTTTGACGAGTTTTATCTTTGGGATTTTGGAGATCGAGAACGGAGCCTGATGTTATAGATATAACGTTAAAATTGTGATTTTTTTAATAATGTTTTTCCTTGCTGCTATACGGCAAGCACCAGCTAACGTTTTTTTACAATTGATCGGACTTTTCTACTCTAATCCTTGTGAAGTACGGGTGTTTACTATTCTTGCTAATTTATGAAAGTAAAATAAAGATTTAATAACCGTTAAATACAGCTATTTCTTTGTATTATTGATTTAATTAAGCGTTATAATTTGTAAGAGAAAATGAATAGGAAAAAAAAGGAAATTTACAAATTGGTTTGATTAACATAAATATTATAAAAAAATTATTATTAACGTGGTACACCTAAATTGGATGAAATATTAAATGAAAAATAAAAGAAACTCAAATGAAATAAAACTAGTAGAAGTCGACTTGAATAGCTCAAGAAATAGAGAAACATGTTGTCAATTGAGGGTAGATAAGGCGCTTGAATTAGCTGAGAAATGCAAGTGATGTGCAACTGACAGGATAAAATTTGCTTCAGAGATTCTAAACTTAGATTAATAACATTGAGTATACTAATTAATCTTAAAGCCTTAAAGAGAATAATTTTATATCTATGAGCTAGCAGTCTTATGTTGACTTTACTTTTTGAAGTCGAATTATTAACAAAAGATAATTAACAATTATTATTAAATTGCAGAAAATAAAGTCTAATAACCGAAAACAAATGACTAAAATTATACAATCTAAATAACTTTATAAATTTACTTGTAATGTTATTTGAAAATTTATAAACGAGTAAAATTGTAACCATGAAACGTAATAATATTTAACAGACGTGTTTTTATAAATTTTAATTTCTTTATTGTCCTAAATTCAATAAGAAAAAAATTGCATCTGTTAAATGAATCAACAACCAGACATTTTTAAACGGAATCGTTACCATGGTTTCTTTTAATCTCATTATTAACGATGAAATCTCATTGATTTTATTTAAAAATTTTAACCGGTCTTTAGAGTTTACTATCAAAAATTCTCTCTTACTTATTACATAAAGTAAATAAGGTTGTTTAATTAAGGAGTTACATATAAGGTTTAAATAAAATCAAGTGATGTGTGTG
>JAAAKQ030025127.1:0-17527 GCA_010016005.3 Zanna intricata
ATTTTTCACACACGCTACAATTCGTTCATATTATCCTCTGAAGATATAACCTAACGGTGGTTCCGGAGGTAAAAAAAAAAAAAAATAAAAAAATAAATTCAATTAATCTTCGAACTCAATGAGTAGAAATGAGTGAAATAAATAATAATATTTATTAAAGCTAATTATTATAAAGTATTTATATTCAACGGGTATGTCAGTTTTTACTATAGGGTAGTAAAGCAAAGGTCTTAGCATGATTACTGATCTTACGCTGACATGAGAAGATCCGTGGAATTATTAGTTAAATATATACAAACACCCATAAAAAATGAGGTCAAATGGGTTCTACTACACTTATATATATTGTGGTTATTAACAAGAAAGTATGACATGTTATTGCATCGTTAAACACCGATATATTACAAAGTGTTGTGTAAGAGGTAGTATATTATATAATATTGATGTATTGTTATAAAATCTTTATGTTTTTACACAATATCGTCCGAGATTACTAAGATAATTTTTTAAGAGATATAATCTAAAATTATTATTTTGCTAATTTAACAGAATAATTGCAAAGAAAAAGTAAAATAAATGTTAATGATGTAGTACTTATCAATTAATAGGAAATAAGTTACAACCTCCTTTAGGAGGAATACACACAGACACAAAACAAACAAGTAAGCCAAATTAACTAATCATTATAATTTTTAATTAAATTTTGTTTAATTAATGCCTAATAATGAAAAATACTTTACTTTTATGTCGTGCATATTGATTAAAAATTGGAGCACGACTTTGAATTTAAAACTTGTTTTCATTACACAATATAAAATTAATAATAAAAAACAAAATCATGCTGTAATTAGATACTGCATTCAGGTTATTTGCCTGTAACTAGTTACAGATAATTTTAATTTTATTTTTGTTCAGCAATTAAAAACATTTGACCCATTTTTTTTCTAATTATAATTATATACTTTATTTGAAAAAAAATATTTATACTACAAAATTACATTAAATAATAATTAAATGATGCTACTGAATTATTTATTTTTCTTAATAATGAACGGTATAGTATTACAAGAACATAAATTAATCGGTTTAACCTTAACAGAAAAATTGTAAAATAATTTTATATTTTCAATCATTATTTTATTAGAAAAAAATATTGTTAACTGAATTACGAAATTTTATTGTTAAATATGATGAAAAAAATTATATTTTTACTCGAAAAAGTGATAAGATTTATTATTTTTAATAATTAAATACATTATTTCACTAGGTACTGTATAATATCAGTGAGGTAATAATTTCTTTTACATATTGAACATAGCATACACACGTTACATGTTATTTAATATTCTAATTATGAAAAACGTTTTACTTAATCTTTAAATAAGTTATTATAAACTGGCAATACTTAGTCTGATAGTAAAAGGGGAAAAGTAGAGTAGTACCGGTGCCCAATGCATCCGTCTAAAAACATTTCAAGTTACTATTAATAACTTCTATAAGATTAGCTTTTTAATAACTTCAATTAAGAAATAAACTAGTACTTAATCCAATCATAAACTGTCAAACGGGCAAGAAAAAGCAGATTAATTAATTTATTTCGAAATAGACATTATTTAATCGATAAAGAACTTAATTATTTTCTAATAAATTTACTTCTAAAAATTTTTTTAATGAAAGTAAATGACCTCATGACTATTATTAAATGTATACCTCTACAGGGAGTACAGGTTTTTTTTTTAAACAGGGGACGATATTAATGAGTATAATTCTTGTATGAATTTCTTTTAAAATTCATCAAAGTTTTTCTTTTAAATTATTCGGAATGTAGGTATCTTTAGAGATTTAAAATCTGCGTAATTATTGGATAGTCCCTTATTTTATCCCGAATCTGAAATTACTTTTCTCACCAAAAACAAGTAATTTATTTCAAAGTTCTTGGAATAACCGAGAAAAATTTGGTTGAAAGCTGTTAAGCCGACCAAATATTATCCCGTGATGCATTGTAAATGCGAAATACTGAGTCAGTGTGTCGTTACATGTCGCATTATATTCATCTTCTCTATAATTTTCGTTGTGGTAGGTAAATTATATATTAATTTGAGCTTTAAAATTTTCACATTCGTAATATAGTTTTATTTTGATTATACCGATTAATAGCATATTATAAAATTTATTAGAAGTAAGAATGAAGTTATTTTAAGCATAATTACTAAATGATAACATTTGTATAGAAATACTTATGAAATAATAAATAAATTTTAAGTAAAAAAATTTTTATATAAAATAAATTTGCAGTAATATAAATATGGAAAAATGTATTTATTCTTATTCTTTTCTGTTCAATTTAAAATTTTTTAATAAATTTTAATTACGGTTCAAATTCGTGACCTCAGATTGATAACTGCAATATTTTTTTTTTGTTGTAATATTATTTCCAAGTGTTTCCTTAATTCTTTTTTCTATTGTACTTTCTATGAATAAGCTTTTATATAACATATATATATAAATTTATATTTGTTGTATCTACTGAAATTATTTAAATATTTTATTGCTACTAATTGTTATAATTTGAAACGATATGGGTCTATCAAACTTACGAAAAATTTAGAAGTTCTATTGAAATCTTACGTATCATTGAAATCAAAGAAAAATTCATCTTTTCTTGGAATCACAACCTTTTGTACTTTGTTTTTAACAAAAAGAAAATGAAAACAAAATATATTTTTTGATTTTTACAAAATTTACTTAAAAAATGGTAACTATTTCAGTACACAGTTCCTTCTTCAGATGTTACGTACAGAATACAACAGCTTAAAAGTACGATACAACGAGAAAGATAAATACAGAAACAAAAAGAGATGAAATATATAAAGATAATGAGCGACGACAGGGACTGTAAACATGTATCAGTAGTACATAAATTTAGCCCACCAGGCTGGATAACGCGACATCGCAAATCAGCTGATTTTGAAATCGAGAGTTCTAAGGTTCAAATCCTAGTAAAGGTAATTATTTTTATACGGATTTGAATACTAGATCGTGGATACCGGTGTTCTTTGGTGATTGGGTTTCAATTAACTACACTTTTCAAGAGTGGTCGACTGAATCGATCACGCTTGAAAAGTATTGTACAAGACACATTCATACATTCACATTCATATTCATGCACATCATCCTCATTCATCTTCTGAAATAATACCTTTCGGTAGTTCCGGAGGCTAAACAGGAAGAGAAAGGAAAAAGTAATACATAAATTTAACATTGAATTGGTCAATTCAGAAAAACGGGCGCGGTACTTACAATAAGATACGAAACCTCTCACATTTATACGTTTAAATAATTAATAATGATGAATTATTCAATTCTAATTAATCATGTAAAAATAAATTAGAATCTTTAAGTTTATTTATATCCAATGACTAGAAGGTTAAGTTTCAAACCTTTGTTCTCAAAATGGCGTACTTTGAAATTACCTTTAAAAACATCATTTTCATCAGTTATAATTACAGGCATAATTAGAAACCCTCTTATTATTGGAAAAACAAGATTTTTGTCCCTTATATTTAAAAAAAAACATTTAGCAGTCTGTTCAATATAAAATTTTATCACAAGAACCTTTATACTTTTCTTTTATGTAAGAATAATTACATTAAAAGTTAATGTACATTAAAAGTTAATTCATAACGAAAATTTTCTTTTCGTTTTTGATTAAGCAAAGGGTCAATCCATATATTATTTTGTTTTTGTATGTTGTACCACGATTCGACTCAGCTTTTATTCCCGGAAGTATCTGCAATTACATTTTCTGTAAATATACTTATACAGTGATTGGAGTTAGATAGTGAGTTACCTATCTCTTTTTAGAAAATATACGGCTTTTTAATTGAAAAATATGTCACGTACAGTAGGAGAAAAAGTTCTTGTTCAAAGATTTCAGGTAATAATGATAAGCAGGTGTTCTGGACGCATGTTCACTTCGCGAGTAGATCAAATTTTGTATATATACTGCGTATAGCAATAAACTTAGCTTTTTCTGTAGCGACCACGGTAATGTGTATGAATCAAGTAGGCTTTAATTTCGTTTTGATGTTAAAAATTTTTGTCATTTAATATACAATATTCACCGAAGAAATATATAAATTCCAACGAGTTTAAATGTTCTTTTTTTAGTTGTTATAACCAATGTATAAAATAATTATATTTAATTTTACTACTAAGTCTTCGTCAATAATGATTTTAATCTAGGAAGGCATGTGTCATCTATTCAAGATCGAAATGACATTATTGGTATGTAGAATATTTTTTGGATCTGCGCATACACGAAATGAATTCCCAATTTTAAAATGCAATTCGATACATACAAACCGGTACTCACCCTTTATAAACCTATTTATATATCTATTTCGTTTTATTATTACATTTGCTGTTTAATATAGTCCCATTAAAAGCCAAAATTTACTGTAATTACATTAAATACGATTTGTCAAGTAAAAATATTTCTATTTTAAAAGTTGTTATTACTGTTATTTTGAAATCTATCTTTCACGCTTGAAGAATTATTATATTCCTGTACAAATAAGGATTCTAAAAATTATTTACGTTTAGATTTTTTATGCGTTGATAAATATCATTTTTAGATAGATTTTTGGTAAAACAATGAATTATACAGAGGTTTTACCAACAGACCGTTTTACCTACACGTCCTATGATTTATTTACGCATAATTTCCGCCATAAAAATAATCTGTAATAATAAATAATATTATTTAATTAATTAAATGATACATAAATATTTTGAAAGTATATTAACACTAAACAAAAAATACAGTTAAGTAATTTATACTAAAGATATAATCAAACAATCATAAAATTGGTGAGTATTACAAAAATCGACATTCAACAAAACCAGACTGACAAGTTTCCAATTTATCCGCACAGTTAACAACAACCACTTGCACTTTGTTTTTTTAAATGTTTTATTAATATTGCTATATAGTTGTTGAAAACCAGGTCAAAAGGAAAGTTCTGATAAGAAATAAACGTCCTTTTAAGTGCAAGAGTGTGTAAATATGTGAACAAACTTAGTATAATGTAAAATTTATTGAGACAAAAACTTATACAAGTGTCTTAATTGTCAATGTATGTTTGGCGTTAATTATCTCTAAATGTATAGTTTACGAAAATTGAAAGAGAAACTGACATTAAAAATTCAGTTATTCAAGGTTGTGTGTGTGTGTGTGTGTGTGTGTGTGCGCGCGCGCGCGCACAGCAGCGTGTACAAGAATTTTTGTATTTTTTATTTCCATTATACTTTGTGTAAATTAAGGTTTAAATATTTTGAACAATCTTAGTTTAAGAAACCCTAACATCTCCAATCTGTAATTCGTAAAGATATCAGTTACCACTCTACTAAAGTTCTATCTTGTCAGCATGAATCAATTAGATTAATAAATCGTTAAGTCGTAAAAAAGGAAAAATGGAAAAAATTCAGTATGATCCATTATGTATTAAATACGAGTAAAATCTCATTAAATTTAATAAGAAAAGAAAGAAAAATCAGTATAAAAGAAATTATGGAAATTTGTATTTTCTATTTTGTCAGAGACAGACGTTATAATAAAACATCAGAACATGCTAAAAGTGTGATTAAAATTTCATTGTACTTTTCGTTATTAAGGATAGGTGTAAGGATAGGTAAGCAGTTACTATACCGCTACAAAAAAGGCTCCAACCAATTCAAGTCTTGGAATCGCTAAGTGCTGTACAGTCAAAAATTAGAATTAAAGCGGTTTGGTATATGTTTAAATTAGTATGTAATTACTTGTTTATTTAATATAAATAACAGACATATTTAGTTAACACAAATACAGGGTTATGAAAAATGCATTTATTTATTTCATTTCTTAATTTTCTTTTTTATACCGTTATCTGATATATTACAGGTCTGTTTTCTTTTAATAGACAAAACATTAGATTCTTGAGGATAGTAATAGGGCTATCATTTATGTGTCCAGGCTCACATGTTCTTTTTATCCATCTAAGTCACCGGATGTCCATTTCCTAAGAGGGTGAAAGGAATTAACCTGTTCAGGTTGTAAATATACCCAGAGAGCAGCTAAAAATAAACTTTCAAGCCCCCAACACAAATTTGATCGCCGATCCAGTATTCCGTTTGCGTTCCTTTGGATTTCTTGGCTTACCAGGGGGACTCATGCAGGTTAAGTATAGGAGTTGGAATAAGAGTATTCTCTGGTATCAATTCTAATATTACGTTATTCTGAAATTAAGTATCAGTTACCATTCCTCTTCCATTTTCCAGAGCCAAAGCTCCACCGATAAGATAATTATTTAATATCAATTCTAATATTACGTTATTCTGAAATTAAGTATCGTCATTCCTCTTTCATTTGCCACAGCCAAAGCTCCACCGTAAGATAAGCTCCTGAAGGTCAAAAATTAATTTAATATACGAGTATATCAAATCAAGCATTGATTTAGACAACCTAATTATATATATATATATATATATATATATAAAATAAGATAAAAATCTAGACACACAAGCACGCGCGCGCACACACACACACACAAAAAAACAAACACACAGTTTGCTTACGTGTGTTTTTGTTTGTGTTTAGATTTTTTTTAACTTAATAAATACAAGTAGTTATACACGAAATGGTAATTTATCTTATTTAATAAGTCACGTTAATAAGAAAATGTGTGTTAAAACTTTTATTTACGGTCCATTGCATTCATACAATATTCTTATTAACAAATTATATCAATTTCGCTCATAAATGTCATGGTTGTTTACATTATACACACGCAAGTACATGTTCACAGGAATCTTTAGTCAATATATATGTATTTTCCTTCTATACTTTTATTCATTACGGTCAGCGAAGATAATTGTTTAAAAATTAATTTTTTTATAATCGTAAATCGAACCAAATGTTATAACCAAAAGCATTTGAAAATTTATTTAAAAACATCTTCAATAATTTTTATAGTAAGAACAGCAACAGTAGTACTGGTTGATTCACTGAAGATGGTCGAAAAGACGACTAAAAACGTTAAGAAGTAATTAAAAAAAAGGTATATTAAAAAAGTTATAAAATTTCGTTCGGTTTATCGTTTCATAGGTTCATATTTTAAAATAAAATATATTTTTATACTCTTTTTTTTTTCTTTTTTGATTTATTATTAATTTTTTATAACTATTAACAACGCATAAATAATTTTAAATCTGAAAAAAAAAAAAAATTACTTGAGTAGTACAATTCGCTCACTTTTTTTGATGGGTTACTCTATAAAATATGTCTGTATTTGCTACATTTATATCCTTAAGTACCCTTTTTATAGCCAGAAAACAATATCAAAAAGCTATGTTAACTAAAAATATTACTACATCGGTAAGATTTTGAACTGCTGACATTTCATGCGGAAAAACAACTACGCTATCCAAACGCAGGAAGTCTAAAGAATGTGCTAGGAGATAAAAATTTTTTAAACTAATTTTTAAATACTCTTTAAGAGAGGTTATACATATAAATTCTCTTCTACTGTGTGCAGAGAGTGATTCTCACAAAAAGCTTTTCACTAATTTGTGAAAAGCTTTTACACTGGACGTCTCAATTTTTCTTATTGTTGTAACGTATACAAAATATCTGAAATACAAGCTGATACATAAATGAAAACTATTTTCTGTGAGAGTAACAATGTTCATTATACTACCAGTTCCAACGGTGAACAGAGTGAAGGAATCGAACGTATGACTGAACATCATCTGTATTTTTGATGTCTGGCATACTCATTTGCAACATTGTATTTTCAATATGTGGAACCGTATACTAAGGAAAATGGGGGAGTTTTACTTTCGCTTTCCCTTTTAAATCTAAAATGTGATGCTTGCTGTTCTTTAGAATAGTTATGTCATAACTTACACGAGTGACTTATGTTCATATAATATCCTGAATCCGACGGTTTACACATGTAAACAGATTTATCTAAAATATAAGTTTCCAGTATATAGTGGGAAATAAAAATAAACTTTCACTTAATGTAAAATGATTAAAATACTTTAAATTACTATCTCAATAAAAATAAATAACTAAGTTAAAAAAAACAACATCAATACAACTGAAGTCTTATTACCAACATGTTCAGTCTTTGTTATCAATAATAGCGGTTCAGTTTCTCACCACAAACCTCTTTCACTCTGAATACACCATATAGAAATAGACATCACGCAAGACAAATTTCATCCCATAATAGTGGTTTTACTATCATGCAATCGTCTGACAACAGACCGTAACAGAAAGGAAAAAAATTAATGTTTTTCTTTTCGAAAAAACTATAAGAGATGTTTATTCTTTGAAGAAAAATTTTGACAGAGTTCTAATGAAAATTAATACAGACTTTAAAATCCAAAAATAAGTAGATAATGTTTATCTTAAACCTACATTAAAATGCACGTACAATTTATTTAGTTTTTAAAATCCGTATGTTTGTTTTTTTTTTAAACTGAAAATAGCTTATTTGACTTAAAGTCATACACGAGTTTCATTTTCTAAATTTTTTTCTTTAAAATAATAAATGAGAACACTCTCTTAATATGAAAACATTCCCTTTTATTCAAATGGATGAATAGCTAAAATAAGGACTAATAACATAATTTTCAATCATCTCGTTGGTAAATTAATTCAATCTACAAATTTATAACCATTTTATACTACAGATAGCACAAAAATGCAGTAGCTACACAAATAATTATAAATTTAATGAAATAATAATTAACAGTCTAAATAGTAAAAACAATCGATGTTAACAGTAATTATACGACGTATGAATTAAGCACATTTAGAGCTTTAATATTGCATAGCGCTTAATCGATATTGCATTAGGAAAATCATTAATTAAACAAATTATATTGCATCATAACCTTTGTAAGGTTGTGAAAAGAAAATTAATGCGTTGTGAAACGCAGAATCATAACAGAAATGTTAATTAAATTGAATCGTTCTCAATTGTTTTTTAAAATGGGCTCATTTTAATAAAACGTATTGTTTTAAGGACTACTGCATTGTGAATTCCTTACAAGATAATGAATAAAAAAAAATTTCGTTCATGTCATGGTTTTATATTGAAATAAAGAAAGAAGAATAACTCTGTTATTGAGATAGGATAATTAGGGTAAAAAAAAAAATTGGAAACTAGAAAGAAATTATTTATAGTTTGTGAAGGAAACAGGAAGCTATGACGTGCTTAGAAAACGAGGAAAGTAAAACTGTAACTTAGAAAGGAGTATTAAATATGTAGCCTATTAGTTTCTGTTAATGAAAGAACCAATAAGGGAAATGAAAGAGAAATTTAAAGGTAAGATAACAGTCCAGGAATAAAATAAAAATGTTTAATTCTTTAATAATAATATTATTATTCCTGGAATGTAATAAACCCATTGCAAGTATAGAGATTCAATTTTAAAACCGATAAACAGAAAAAAAAATGTAATGAGATGAAAAAGAAAGAATGTTAATGACAAAATAAATATTTAAGTATCGTAACAGAAATCGTAGAATTTAGCTATTTAGGCAGTAAAATTACAAACGAGGGTTGTGGTTAAATAAAATATAAAGAAATCTGTACTGATACAAATCAGAACAGATATTTTTTTTAATATTAAAGAGAGATTTAAGAATCGGAAATAAATTCTTAAGAATTTGTAAAAAACAGTTTAGATCTTACGATAGTGAAATATTGACAGTAGGAAAACCTGAAAATAAACTTTGAGGTGCGATGTTACTATATAATACTGGAGATTTGGTAGGTCAATAAAGTATGTTATGAAGGTCTTTTAGAAGAAATTGGAGAAGAAAGACATCTATGGTAGAATCTCATAAAAACTATGTGTGATTGTTTTTTAGAAGAAAAGTTATAGAGGGCGAGTAAAAATTATAAAGAAAGACAAAAAATTATTTAATGTACCAGTATACGAAATAAATGATTGAGGGTATAATTTGTAAGAGATACGGTAAGGCTAAGAAATTAGCCCAGAATAGAAAAGAATGGAGAAAGACCTTAAACCGATTAAATGACTGATGTAAAAAAATTTGTTTTTCTCAGACATTTTCAAAGTCTTTTGTCAAAGTCTTTAAGTTTTTCGGACATTGGTATTTTTAGTGCTAACTTAATCTAACAAAATATCAATAAATTAAATAAAAAAAAAAGGTGTTATATAAAATTATGAGTAAATTCAATGAGTATGTAAACATATATCAACCGATTCAAAAGTTTTTTTTGTGAGAGATTATCTGAATATTGTCTGAAGAGAACATACGAGTAGTCTCTCCTTTTGGGAAGTTTTTCCATTCTTTTACCGAAAAACTTTTTCGATATTTAATTATTCAAGATTAATTTTACAATAAGAGAAATTAATAAAAGCCTAGAAGGAGAAAAAATTAAAAATCTTACGGAGGGACTTCAAAACTGCTCTTACGAAATCATTCTTTTGTGGTTACAGTCTCAGGAAGCACTTAAAAATAGAAATTTCTGGAAAAAAATTAACGCAAAACTGTTTCAACTATCATTCATATAATTATAATTGAATAAAAAATCAGAATATCCTTTGTATATTTTTACTGGTTTTCTGGAAACTTCCTTATCACTGGATTTCTTTCTTTATCTCTTTAGCCTCCGGAACTACCGTAAGGTAGGTATTACTTCAGAGGATGAATGAGGATGATGTGTATGAATTTGAATGAAGTGTAGTCTTGTACAATATCAGGCCGACCACTCCTGAGAAATGTGGTTAATTGAAACCCAACCACCAAAGAACACCGGTATCCACGATCTAGTATTCAAATCGATATAAAAATAACTACCTATACTAGGATTTGAACCTTAGAACTCTCGACTTCGAAATTCGCTGATCTGCGATGTCGCACTAACCACTAGACCAGCCCGATAGGCTTGTCACTGGATTTGTTTTTCCAGAAATTTAACTAAATTAGTTCCCCAGCATACAAACTATTACATTCGATTTTATGGTTGTTAGTTAAACTGCGCATGATATAAATAAATTAAAGGGTATACGTCAGTTACCCTTTACGTCAGTTACGAGCGCGCGCACTCACCATAAATACAAACACGTACTAATATGTATATGTAATTACGTACTGAATTTTTAGAGTGAGGAGAAGCGATAGTGATATTTTCCATTGTAATATACCTTGTTATAACGAATGGGATAGTAAAATAATTTTAACTGACGAATATCTGAATTGAAAAGTCAGTCAAAAGACAATAGATAAAAGGTACGGTGCGTTTTTAAATACTTACAAGATATACGTCTCAAATTATCAAACAGATAATGTGAATTACTGTTAAAAGAAATTATAGTCGTTACAAGAACTAGTTTCGGGTGGTTGGTTATGGCCAGGAAGTCTGCTAATATCTTTTTATTGTACAATGTGTAGTGAAAAAAACTTTTTTTACAACAAAAAGATATTATTTGTTTAATACAGAACAGATATTTTTAAAATCATTTCTGATTCTAAAAACTATGATAGTTTTTATATTAGGATGCTGTGTGTGCCACAGAATCTAAGATATCATGAAAATCAAAATATGAACCATCAACTCTCTCTCTCTCTCGCTTTCTTTCTCTCTCTCTCTCTATCTATCTCTCTCTCTCTCTATCTATCTATCTATCTACCTATCTATCTCACGGGCGCGCGCGCGCGCACACACACACACACACACACACACACACATTCTCTCTCTCTTCTAGACTGCAGGGGAAACAAATGATAACAGATTTTTTTTTGTTATACATCGATGTTTTCGAGAATCAATATATCTGCTGAGACTCGCATGTAGATATACTGACAATTTTTTCAAGCAACAGTACTTACTATTCGAGATCGATCTGTAATTAATAACATTAAGTAAGTATTTCTTAAGAATAACAGAAACCGAAATTTGTCAAATTAACATAAGTCAGATTTGAAAAATCAGCATTTTTAATAAACTATTATTTTTTCCTAATTGTAACTAAATAATGAATTTTAATATTTGTAGATGTTTAAGTTAAATGAAAAATGTAATAATGAGGATAAAAATATATACATAAAAAATCTTTTAATGTTTTCTTTTTTAATTTTTCTAAAAAATCCGTTTTTTTAATTTTAAGTATTAGATAAAGATACTTCTTTTTTTTATAATACTAATTTCGATAGTAAAAAAGGCATTATTTTAATAAAATAATTGTTTCTGAAGATCCTGTACGTAGAATATAATAATTCCAGAAATTTTTAATTTCTCTACTGAAAAGTACACTTCCAATTCGGTTCCGTAATTTTAATTTTTAAAAAATAAAACTTTGAATTAAATTAATAAATTTTTTTAACTTAATAAAATATCGAGATTAACTATTATTAATAATGAAAAAACAAAATAAAACCTGTACTTACGCATGTACTGTACGATTTACGATGTGGTACGATGTCGTACGATTTACGATGAGATTTACTATACTGTACGATGTGGTACTTTTATACTTTACTGAAGACATAGACAAAAATATCATATTTGAACACTATCACAATAGGCTGTCTTTTTGAAACATCTTGAAATATTAAATCAACAATTTACTTTTAAATTCAATTTTTTATTTCATTCAGACCTGTAGTTAGAGAATAATCTATGAGCTATATAATAGGTTATATTTTATTCTATCTTCCCTAAATTTGATTTAAAACGCTATTATTAGTCGTAACTTAATATCTAGTTTAAGAAAATAAAATTATTTGGAAGCGTTTAAAATCGTACCACGGAATTTAGATCACTATAATGAAAGTTTCATTATTGATTTATTTACTCGTATATGTTAAAATCCAACTGTAAATGTATAATTTAAAAAAAACCCATACATTTTTGAAATTATTCATTCGATTTTCATTAAATTTATATAGAAAGATAAGTAAATGTTATTAATATATTTTCGATTAAATAAAACATAATTTAATTTAACTTGAAATTTAATAAAATATAGTTAACAATTAATCCATTATTTAAAAAATAAAATAAAGAAGCTACATATATATTAATGCGACCGACGATGCTCGGGTTTTTTCAGCTTTCCTATCTGGTGTTTAATAACGCATTATGACGCAACTGTTACACAGTTACTTCATGAACCATGAGCCTCTTTGCTAGTTACATCATTATCACACTTCCTAGTAGAGCCACTTTCTCTATCGCTACCACGCCAGTTCGTATAACTAACCATAGAGTACATTATATTCTTAAGTTGTAATACTTTGTTCTTATACAGTATATATATATATATACGCATGTTACTCAAATCTGTATCCTAACGTCAATATTAACACGACATCAATTGCCTTTCATTTAATCGAAGGCATAATAGGTAATAACCTGATTACAGTCTTTTCCTTTTTTTTCACTTTGATAACTTAATTCTGTCATTTCATCACTACTGTTATTATTATTATTTTATTTTTTCTTCGTGGTTATGAGCATTGTCTACTTTGATCATTAGCCCTTTATCCAAACAAAAAAAAAAAAAAGAAAAGAAAATACCAAAATACCTTCAACATTTTATATTAAAAACTAAACACTATCAAATCATTCTTAATAATAAAAAATATTACAAACTCTAAAAATCTTGATTCGTAAAAATACCACAGTTGTGGTATTTTTTTTTATCGTCCAGTTTTCCTTTCAACCAACCTTTCTCATATTTTTTCTCTATTCTCCTTACGGCCCCCTTTGATGACAGGTTATCTGAGGCCTCGGACATGGTATCTTCTTCCTTTTCAGATATCAGTGATATTCTGCGGCCGGCAACAAGTGATGCCGACCTTAATAGAGCGGTTATCATGGTTATTAATGAGTCCAAACTTCATATTTTTGGAGTGGCTGTAGTACTCGCCCTCTCCATAGGTGCTCTCTGGGCTTTTGGATGTTCTACAGCTGCGTATTGTACAGTCACTGTATCCAAGGCCTTCTCTATTTTAACTTGAACCTGCATCGTAACAAGCTCAGACTTTTTCTGCGCCCTTGCAACACGTTCCTTCACTTTATCGTCGAAGAATTGATGTTTTAGCTTTTTCAGATGTCTTATTATCTTTATGTACAATGTCCATTTGTTGCTGCATCTTCGAGGGTTTTAATGGTTCTTTTCGATGAGTAGATTCCATCTTAGTATCATTGATTTTCTCTATCATAGTAGCAAGATTTGGCGTTAGAGCAGAAAGCAACTTCTTGACGTTAAATTTAGATGAAGAAGAGACAGCAGCTGCTTCTGCGTAAGTCGATGTCGGTCGAGGTTTTCGACTGCTAACAATTTTTCTCACTTCAGGGTAATTTATTCTTTGCATCGTTTTAACTCTCTGACAGCTGTGGTACCCTTTGCAGGTGATAAAAAATGGAGGATATTTACAGTCTCTTCATGAGATTTCACACACAGATTTCTTGACTTTCAGATCTGACTGCAGTGGGTCCGAAAAGCTGGTATTTAATATATTGCATAAGTTTCTGTATGAATGCGAGCACATCTAGATGATGTATGCCAGCACATAATTTCTCAGGCAGGTTAGGTTTGTTAAACGTTAACACATGCGAAACAGAGGAAGAACCTCACCATTTCTCCTCATGGTTAACCTGCAGTATTGAATCACTCCTTGATTTGACATTTCCTCCGCTATTTTTTCTTCCGTACAATTAAGAAGAACACGGCAAAAACGACTCCTTTCGATGAGTTAAGAGTACTATGTGGTTGAATAAACACAGGGAACTCATCGATCTTCTTTAAAGCTTGAACATTTTGGCTTTGACTGTCGTTTACGGTTTCGATGTTCAGACCATGAACATTTTGAGATTTTCCTAGACAGAACCACCAGCACAGTTTGTTATTTCCCGAGCAATTAAGAATAGGCTGACTTTCTGGTAGTTTCCATTCCCTCTTATAATCGCTAGATGCCTTGGTCTGAGTCCATTGTTGCTGAAGAAAGCATGTCGACTCCTCACAACTTTATTACGTCTGTCTGTCTATCTTTACTTCGTTTCGTCCTTGCTTCTGGCGAATCGGTTGTTTCTAAACAAGGGTGTTAACTTTCACCCTCTGCCAGATTGATTTGTTCAAGATTCTGTATGAATGTTGATCCCTTCTGTAAACAAGGGGAGCCGCCGGAGTGCACCCCCACTCCAGGACTACTAACCTTGATGGTTTGACCCGGTACTCCGGTGGAACAGAAAAGAGTTTTGGTGGAACCCAAGTCGAAAAGAGCGGATGGGCAATTTCTGCACTGAATCCAAGCCGCTATCCACTAAAGCTTTCAGGGCTTCCATGTAGCTATAAGCGTGGGCTACATGCTTGCCATCGCAGCACAAGAGAAATGGGGAGGCGCCACTTTTAGAATTTAATATCACTAGCTTATCGGTGGGGTTGACATCCAGATAAAAAAAAATTTTTTAATACAGTGAAGAAGTCAATAGGAAACTACTTTAATCCTCACTTTCCTTAGTAAGTTTGACATAAGGTTCCTGTTTTGGTTTGGTTAGAATGTCTATGCCAAATTCAGGAGCAATTTCTATCTTATGTCACTTGGTTATAGAATATATATATATCTAACAGATATCTAATTATAACACGTGCGTCGTTATATTTCTTAATTTTTCTGAAATAATATTTGAATTTTTTTATTAATTAAAAATAAATATAATTTTATAAACAATGGAAAAGATTTTTTTTTCTATAAACATTTCAATATTGGAGATAAATATTTATTGTTCTACATTTAATTACTTTACATTTTATACGACGCGAAAAAATGGTCCTCTTATGATAAATAAAGATTAAAAAACTAATTTACATATAAATATATTTACCTTAAAAAATGAAATAATGATTAATATGAAAATATCTTTAAAACAATTTTTGTTTTAATGTACTATTTATTTTTACAGAAAGCGCTTTAATTTTTATATTTATAAATTACTCGTATTTTTTACATTAAGCTTTACTAAAACGTGTAAATTACGAAAATAATATATGAGGTATATAAGTCTACTTATAATTATGCATGCACTAAAACGGAATTTTTTTTTTAACATACTTTGATTATTATATGCTAGTTGTCAGGTACATTATTATTGTAGATACGGTAGGGAAATGAATATAGAGATGAACCTTAAATACCAATTGATGAGGCACTATTTTTTTGGCTAAAGATAAAATTAAAAAACAAAGGAAGCTTTTAATTTTCACATGAAATATCTTGTTTCTTAGTGTTTACAACTTTACTTTTTATATATTTATTTTAAACTTATCATATCACTTCTGTTTTCCTTGCTCACATTAAAGTTGGCATATTGAAGGAATTGTTTTTTTTAATATTTTTTTTTTAAATAACTTTAGATTACTATAACAAAAAAAATTTTTCTTTTATAACATGTAAATTAACAGTAGATATATACAGTTTAATTAAATCTACGAAGTAAAGTCCTTCATATACATTCTCTGGGATTCCCTTTAAATTTAACTCTCATGTTCGTCAACCTTGATATATGGCAGGTAGAACAACTAATTTTATTTTATTAAAATACTGTTAAAAATTTATTTTAGGAGTATTATTTTCTTCTATAACAACATTATTTTAAGTAATAACAAAGTTTATAGAGAAAATATTAATAGTTTTGTTCATGTAAAATTCCTATATATGTTTATTACTTTGTTTATTACATACATACATGATTCTTTAATAAAAAGAACTTAGTTTAACTTTATTGAGTTACTCAAGGTTAAATGAGATGACCATAAATTATATCCTTTGTTTAACTATAATTTGTTTAATTTGAAAATATTGTTTCTGATCTTTTCTTAAAAAAAAAAAAAAAAATACAGGAAAGAACGACTTTTCCTTATTTACAAAATAACAAAAAAAAATCATATCACAGATTAAGACAAAAAATTAATTATTAAACATGTATTGATCGCTCTTATAATAAACCATTAAAAATAATAATTAGGATATGTAACTGTAAAGTATAAACATTAATAAACTCTGAAGTTAATTTAAATTACTTGAGGAAAACATTAGTACTGAATTTTTAAGAGAGAAACATTTATTGTCATAGGTATGAACTCTTATAAATTAAAATTTATATTATCCCGGATTTTTAGAAGCCTAGAACGAGATCGGAGATTTTTCTCTATAGAATTTTGACTTTCTCGGCGAATATAGCTAGAATAGCTATATTAAAAGGGAAAGTATGATTATCGTGTCCAAAATAGGGTATCGGTTTTTTTTGTGAATCTTTACGTTTAGGGGTTCAACCCCTAAATCTAGATTTTTTTTTAAACATTTTACGTGTGCCACAATGATTTCGGCCTTATATCTAAGGATTTATCAAATCAATTTTTTTTTTGGTAGCGTCTCGGTCTTTCATTCCGGAGGTCCCGGGTTCGAATCCCGGTCAGGCATGGCATTTTTCACACACGC
>JAAAKQ030025149.1:0-17527 GCA_010016005.3 Zanna intricata
TAATAATAAAACTATAATGGTGTTGTTGATTTATAACCTTAACTACTACCCAAGTATTGGAAACTAGAGAAAAATTATTCCAAAGTACTGTAAATAAAAGTCGAAGTTCAAAAATTGAATTTATTTTAAATTGAATCCACAACAGATATTACATAGAATAAATATTGCATTTCTTATTCATTCAATTTCAGTATTCATCATATTGTCACTGATCAAAAGCTCATTTTCTCTTGAAAAGTAGATGATAAGTAGTATTTTATTGCATATTGTTAATCAACCTTTCACTCATTGACATAATTAATGGAAAAAGAAATGTTGGTTTTAGGAATGAAAAGTTGTAGAGATGCTTAGCTTTGTTGTTTGACCTCTCAAAGGTGAAATTGATTATGTGAAATAGAAATATTACTCAAGAAATTAATAAAAAGTGGTATAGAGGCAACACTTTGAGCTGGTTTCTTAAGTCCCATTACCAATTTGTAAGATAAATTCAGAATATGTGACTTTTGACTTTGGCCAATTCTGTATTTACATTAATGTATTCAACATTTTTTTCAAGGAACTTTTAGGTTTTATGGATAAAAAACATGAATGAACGAGGTGAATACTTTTAAGCTGTGTACCTAGTTTCTAAACAATAATAGTCTTATAATTAATGCTAAAAAATTAAGTTCATTGTTCTCTGAGAACTAAGAATTATCTTTCGTGGGAACATTGACCTAGATTTTGAACTTAACTAAAACTTCTTACACCATGTCATTAATAGTGTGACACCTTGGATGTGGATTGTAATGCCTGTTCACATGTGAGGTTCTGGGTTTATTCAATTTAAGCTCAAAATCTAGGCCAACAATAATGGAGATTGAATGTGATAACAGTCAATGGGGAGTATTATAGGCTGCTATAATTCAACTATAAATATTACAGGGTTGTTGATGTTAAGAAAAAATTTTGGTTTTAAAAATTATGATAGAAACCAATAATAATGAATACACTTTTTAAGGAATAGCATATATTGAACAAAAATACTACATCAAAAGTTTGCGACAAACATATGTATTTATTTATTTTTGTAATTTAGATATCTTAAATATTATTAAGAATGACAGCATCAGTGTATCTTATTAGTTTGTACCTCAGAATACGATTTATTTGTTAATCGTATCTTGAAAAAAAGATGCTTGAAAGTAACATTTTAGTCGATTCGAATATTCGAGGTATTGGGTAGAAGGTTTCTTCACATCAAAGAGGTTATTCAGCAACTATGAAAAATGCCATTTGCGGTCACTGTGTAGTTAAAAGTGAACGGAAATATTTTTCTAGTTTAAAATTTTTGTCCTCAAAACATGTACCAAAGTTCAATAGGTATTATTTTTGGTACGTATATAGTACCGATTTAGTAACCTCTTAAGGTACTTCAACTAATGTTAAAGCTAAATGTACCTGTGATTAAAATGTAAGTTATAAAACTTATATTGTAAGACCATACTATTAAATTATTAGTATGCGTATTTTTGTTTAGACCAAATATACCTTTTCCGAATTACTGAATATGGTTATTCTTGAAATCAGCTGTTCATTGGTAATATCTAAATGGCGTTGACATAAGTTCTTGCAAAATCCAATATGGTTATCGTGACGAGATGTGTGCATTGCGTTTTTGCAGTAATTTATCACGGATTTAGTTAATTACGGTTGTTTTAATGCGTGATATTAATGACAATTTAAATCAAACAAATTCAGCTTTATAAGAATTGTAAGATGGAAAAGTGTGAAGGGATAGTGGAAAATGATTGTAATGTTAGGCTTACTCATGACCTCAAAGGGAACTTGGAACAGTCGAGTTGCCTTTCTGAAAATACTAAAGGATCAGAAAAATCTGTGGAAGATAAAAACCGTAACATTACAGTTTTACCGGCTACCGTGAATGACGAAAGTGAAGATAATCAGGTGGCTTCTTCGAGTTCTAAAAAGAATCTGAAAGGCACACATGGGGGACCAAATGGACTTATAAACGGTTTAGAAATAGGATCCGGAGAAAAATTATCACATTTATTAGATCATATACCTAATTCTTCTGTACGCGATAATCTGCTCGGTTCAGATAGTTCTAGTCATAGTAAAAGTGTTAAAAAATCTAGTGAAAATAATTCAGAACATTGTACAAAAGTGAATTCTGAAGAAGAGTGTAATCATAACAATGTTGACAGTTTTACGAACACAGATGAGGATGTTTCTAAAAAGGATGAAGTAGTTAATGATTCAACAAATACCGACGATACAAGTTCTTCACCATCGTCTAACTCCCAAATAGAATATGTGTCTTACGAATCCGAGTTACAAATGCCAGATATTATGAGACTGATTCAAAAAGACCTTTCTGAACCTTATTCAATTTATACTTACAGATATTTCATTCATAATTGGCCAAAATTATGTTTTTTGGTAAGTTTATTTTTTTTAAAGTTTTTGGAATATTTGTGTTTATTATTAGAAATATTACTGTATTCATTAAAATTAGTTTAATATCCAAACTCTTAAGCTTAGCCACCAAAATGCTGGTTTAAGCATATTTATTTCAAATTGTTTTGATTTTTATTATGTTTAAATTTACTGTTTTTGTTGTCTGTTGTGTCTTGTCTTGTTTTTGTATAAAGTAATTCTTGTTAATCCATTTAAACTCTGAGGTTGTCGTATTGGTGAATAACATTCTTAAATATTCTGTTTATTCAATTTTCTTTTTGTTTAATGCACAAACATGATCAGAAAGTCGTAGTGATAAATCTGACGGCAATTGAAATCTTTCAAGGCTGATCACAAGACATTGTGTTTGCTTTTTAAGAATTTTTTTCTGTTTTGGCCGATTACATTCAGTGTGTAAGTAGTATGTCATACATAATTAACCTGCATTATTGGTATTGCTCAACATTATGAAGTTCCATCATAAGCTATACATAGCTTATAGGGTGTTAAACTTCACTGCTGGCAACCATGTTACATTTTTTTCCCCCCACAGACTTCTATGTAGCTGATAATATATTGTTCTGTTAGTTATTTTAATATATAGATATATTCACACATGTGATAAAAAAAACTCTGTGCATATATTTGTATTTATTTAAATTATTTATCTAGGTAACATTTTACTTACTTTTTATTATTGTAAAGTTATATTTCAGGTTATTTTCTAATTTATATGTCAGTTACTTCTGAAGATCTTACAAACAATAATAATTCTTTTAAGTCTCAATTCTTTTCAGGATTATTCTGTTAATAATAAATTATTGGGTGGTTTAAAGTAAACATGTTAAAAAATATTATATTGAGGTCTGACAAAAATATTTGAATTTAAATGTGTAATTAAAAAAATTATATTTATTTGTATAATTAGTAATAATTCTGAGCAATTACTTTATCAACTTAATTTTTTTTGTATTTAATATATCTTAGTAGGTATGATTAGGATCAGGAAAGATCCTAGCATTGTCTAACCTCAATACAAAAATTTAATCTTAACTCTCCTAACCTCTCTCCTCAGAATGTATTAGTATCTGAAGAGGTCTCAGTAACTCACAAAAATTATAATAATCAACTAGTGTACTTATTTTGTTTGACAGGAGGTTGGTAAGCCTATTGCTGACTCAGTACCCAAACCTGCTTTCCGATATTTATATCTTGTGTTTCCCTAATCCTAAGTTTATCTATTATGGTATGTTAAAGTATGAACAAAATTGAAATTGATTAAGTAGTTACTCAGAATTACCTTCAAATTTGCTGTGATTTGTAAAAACCACAACAAACAAAAATTTTGATTAAAAATATCTTATTTATTTAGACAACTATGTAATTTGTTGGTAGATTAGCATGTATAGAATTGTTCTATAATGTTTAATAAACCAGAGAAGTTAAGTAATGTATATTATAGATTTATACGTTAAGTATAAATAGTAATTTCAATATTTTTTTTAAAAATTAATTATGTAGGTGCACATCTTTACATACTTGAATAGCATATAAACTGAATAATTCTCTAGAATGTATCTTTTAATCTTACTTTTAGTTTTTTGATTATATTATTTAGGCTGTAGCAAAAAATAGCCTGCAAGTAAAGCTAGTGGATTTATTTGGAATCCAGTTTTTTATATACTTTATATATTGCTTATAGATGCAGAATAATATGAGTGATGTGTCATTTTTTGAATTGAATATCAGATTAGATTCTTTTGCATTACTTTCCAGAAGTAGTTGTGGCCAGAAATTGTTCTTTTACTCTGTAAATGATGAACACGTTTTGCCTTACTTTCCAGAAATAGGTGTGGTCAGAAATTGTTCTCCTATTTTAAAAATATGAAATATAAATCATGAACACATGTATTTCAATCTGTTTAAGGTCAGTAGAAAATGTTTATAAATGATGCTTCATTAAACACCTGTTGCTCATATTGTATGTTTTTTAATTTGAAGAATTGTCAGTTGAAAATTTCTTTCAAACTGGAATTTTTTTTACTGTTGTTTTCATATTTTGCTAGTAATCTTTTATTTTACATTATATTCTAGTTAACAAATAATATAAATAATTCTGCTGCATTAAAAGTGATGAATTTTTATGTTTTTTTTTTTTTTGTTATAATACTTTTTATTTTCTTGATGAAAGTCACTTATTAAAGAGAAAAGTATGGTGATCAAATCAAAAATGGTATATTCTTTTTTGTATGTTTTAAGTTTAAGTAGCTCATCTAGACCATTGATTCTCAAACTTTTTTACCCACTACCTACATTGAGAAACAAATATTTTCTAGTGTCCAAAAATTGTTTAATTTGAAAATGCTGTTGAAAATAATTTCAATTGCTGTTGTTAAAGAGCACATGTTAAAAACAGCAATTATAGTTATTGTTTTTAAATGTAGCATACCCTATTTCTGAGTTGAAACTTATATTTTAAATGAGATTAATTGAAATGGATATTTAATCATATTTGGAAGTATTTTTATTAAAATTGCTTTAAAAAAAATTACAGTTGTGCAGTTATATAACAACAATAGTGGATAGCATATTCAATATAACAATATAATAATTTAAACAACACTTTCAGTTGAAAAATTACACTACATTAATGTGAAGGATGAATCAGATGTGCTTTAACAAGTTTCTTAATATCATTAAAGCTAGATCAAAATCCTTTAATTAACATTTTATGTGTATCAATATGTTTCTTTGATTGGGAGATATGCAGCATTAAAGTCAAAATGCCTTTCTCTTTAAAGAGGAATATTTAGGTTCAGAAAAATCATAGACAAAAAAGAAATTAAAGATTTTAAAGCTTTAAGGATTTTAATGCAGTTTACTGAAAAAATTTCATTTCCCTCCCCCATGTGCTTGAAGCACAAAGAAAAACTTTCAGATTTAAAATTTTTCTTCTTACTAATATTATATTTTAATTTGATGATTTTTAAAAATTTGAAGTATATTGTCAAAAATAAGAGTATTCAAGCTTTTAATTTTTATATCAGGGTGGGGGGCTTTCTACTGCCCGCCCCCTGAAGGCCTCCAGTGCCCACTAGGGGATGTTATCACCCACTTTGAGAACGAATGATCTAGACCAAAAAAACATGTTTGTATGTGCATACATAGTACGTATATGTGTCATACTGATTTTGGTCTTGCACATGATTGACCAAACCGATTTTCTTCAAATTTGGCCCAAATATTGGGACAGTGAACACATTAATTAAAAAAAAATTCATTATCAATTTTTGCATTATAAAATATTACATTTTTAAAATTTCAACAGAAAATAAAAGTTGAAATAAAAAAAAAAAAAGGTTATTTTGTCAAATATTTACTTATAATTGAATTATAATTATTTATTACAAAGAGTGCAATCAGCATGATAATATTTATTATCCCCCATTAAAGTATAAATTTAATTTTCATTATATTTGTTGCTGCCACAGTTCATATATATTTAAAATAATTCTTGTTGGTATTTTCTGGCGATATTTACAGTCTTTTGTCATTTAAATTTATTGTGTATGCAGCCACTTGTCACCCATTTAAATTAAAGAAGTGCCAGGATATTATAAAATTTGATTAAAATGCTACATGTCAATAATAATTGCTAATTCATATAATTGTTTATTTACTATCTACACAGTTGAAAAGTTAATGTTGTTATAAAGAAAATTATTATCAGGAATCTATTTGTTTAATTTCTTAAAACCATATGTTAATTAATTGTGATTAATTAAAAATTTTCTTCATGGGAAAATTGAGAATGCATTATAGAAATAAAAGTATAGTAACAAATGTTTCTTTACACATGCAAATATTTAGAAATTTATATGTTCATTGTTTAGATTTGTGATGTTCTGCTATATTATTTGTTAATTATTATTGTTGTCTTAAGAGCAGGCAACATATCTATTAAAAGTATCATTAAGAATTGTTTTAGCTCCAAAGCTAAGTAATGAATATTACTATTATTATTATTATTGTATCTTGTTAATGTTTACTTGCATTTTATTTAAAGTTTTGGTTACAAAAACAGTTGTTTTGTTGTAATTTCTGTTTATTGCATTATTTTTTGTTGAGGAATGACAGGCTGCTGTTTGTTGTTCATCAAAATGAAAAGGAATATCAGGATTCTTTAATAGATGCCAGTTCAGATTTTATGTAGTTTAACCACATTGTTGCAAAATATCTTGTATTAAGGCATTAAATATATTAAGGGACTATATAAATTTATTTCACTAGTTCTGACGTCCTTTAAAATATGATCCTTATAATTCAATATGCACAGCGTGTTAAAATTATGGTTTTCCCATAGTTTATAATATTTTGGAAGTCTTGTTTCAGAATGATCTATCCATGTCATTGCATTTGTTAATGTTTTCAGATCTCAAATTATTATCGTTTAAAAAAGGGTATTTTCAGCATTGTGGGATAAAATGTTTGGTGGATTATGTAGCTTATTTCCTCAGATTTCAAGATCTTCCTTATACAAAATTTGTGAGTTTGTATCTTGGTAAAAAAAATTTATATGGTTCCTCAATTTGACTTGAAAAATGGGGCAGAATGAATGGAAGTGCCCTTGCAATTTAAAATATAAGTAAGAATGGAATGAAGTTCTTATTGTGATGTTATGGATAGTAAAACATGTAACTACTTTTAAGTAGATGCCAGTCAATTAGAGGAATCGTTCAGTAATTCCTTTGAAATCAAAATAAATAAAAAATCAAGTAGATTCTGATTCACCGAGTGTGATTGTGAGCGTTTTCTGAGATAAGAAAGGCTTCTTTTTTTATTTGGTTTGGTTTTATTTGTTTGAAACAGTATACACTATTTCATGTTATTCTGTGAATTAATGAGTGTGTACTGTAATTAATTGCTTATTTCTGAATTAAAATCAGATTTAATTATTTATGTGTAGATAAAAACCTTTTCATATGTATATCTCACAGTTATGTCAAAAAACTGTTTTCAGTTTTTAAAATGAAAAAAGTGACTCCCAGCCCACAAAAATCAGAGTTGGATAATTTGCACCATGCTTGATACTACATTTTGAAGGATGTTTGTGTGTCTTCAAATGCTGCAATTGTAGTATTCTATTGGAGAAACTATATTTTCTCTATCAAAATAAACTATATTAGATATTTGAAAAATTATAATTTTGTAATTGTGCTTATAGTTTTATATATAAGTGTAGTAAATCTTCAAAATCGTTTAGCAATGTCTATTTTTGCAAAAAAATAAACTGATTTTTATTTGTATAAAATAAAGCTAAAGTTAATCTAGAGAAATTATGTTTTCTAAGTTGTTTTAGATTGTGTTTAGATGTAAGTAAAAAAAAAAAGTTAAATGAATGTTATTTACTTTTTTCTCATTATTTATGATTGCATAGGATCATTTCTGTTGGTCCATTATCAGATTCTCTTCAAAGGGACTATTTGGGCCCTTTAGCCCTCCCAGTACTTTTTCATACGTTCCGATCTCTGTGTCCTTTCTGGTGTTAAAAATGTTTATGTTGTGAGTTTCTTTCTTATGTGTGTGTGAGAAGCTATTGTTTTTGTCCTTGATTTAATCATTTAACGCCTACTTTTACTAGTCATTTTCAATTTTTCTTGCCACATATTACTAATTACTCTGTTATATCTGAATTAAAGCTTTCATTGTTTTATGGTAATCTGATTTTATTTATTCATTACTTAATAGCATTTCGTGACAGTGCTATCCAAATAGGAGATACTATTTGTGGTTTCCTTTACTGAAATTTAGTAGTTAATCTACACTTTTTGCAGATGTTGATGTAAAATATGTTCGAAAATTTTAAGACTAAAATTTAAGTTTAGCCTATGTATTACTATTTTAAGACTATTCAGTTTTTTAAGAAATTATATAGTCTTAAATATATGTTTATAGTTAATAGAGTTTATGGTTAAATCCCTAATGTTTTATAAAACTCATATTTATCATTAAATCAAGCTCTTCAAATATACAGATTGATAAAGATTAAATTTTGATGTAAACACCATAAACGTTAAAATTGAAACATTTGTTGCATTCATGACAAAAAGGATATGTAGGAATTAATGACAAATTAATAAATTAAATTAACATGAAGTAGAAATTATTAAAAATAGTTAGTAGCAATTGTAATATTAGTAGGGGTGTTTGATAAGTCATGCAAAGTTAAAAATTAGTGCTTGTAGTACTTTTTTGAAGTCATTCTTATTTTCCTATAGTTCCAGTAGGAGTATATTTCGAGTTTCAGTCAGATACATTTATAATTTTGTTGTTGATAGTTGTTCACTCATATTTAATGGAAAGCACAAATGAGTAAATATTCTAAGCATGGTCAAGAGGAATTTTTGTACAATTTTATAATGGTTGAAGAAACGCTTACCGATTTGAAACGAAGGAACACTCAAAATAGTGAGTTACAGTAAGGGAACTTGCGCCAAAGAAGAAAAAGTCATTTCAACAGCAGGAAAAGGAGTGGTAGTCACTGCCTTTTGGGATGTTAGTGGGATAATTTTCATTGCCTTTGTGGAGAACGGTAAATTGAAAACTGTCCCATATTTTCCATCTTATCTAGATTGCCTAGATGAGAAAATTAAAAAAAAAACTACCACATTTGTTTGGTATTAAACTTAATTTTAAAGAGAGATTTACAAGAGATTGTGCAATTAGCACCTTGATGTTTTCAGTTCATACTAAAGCCAACTGCATACAAAAGCCCCATATTTAAGCTTTAAGAATCAGTTTGTCATTGGTTGAATTATAAATAACATATTTTTTTAGTAGTTGAATATTTTTTTTTAGTTTTGTGCCAATGAAACATAATTTGCAAGAAACATTACTCTATGTTTACATTTGAAGAAACCGGCAGCTGCAAGTTTTTGTTTCTTGTACAAAGCTAGCACTATAATGATCTAGTGATTTCAGCTTGTGTTTATTTTCACAAAAAAATCCTTTAAAATTAAATTTAATACCCAGACAGTTTAATACAAGACAGTACAATATTTGTGCTGCAGGTACAACAAGTATACCTGCTTACTCTTCTGCAATTGAAACAGAAAATTGTTCAAATTATGCTATAAAATTCTTTCATAGCCACCTGCTTACCAGACTTAGCACCTTCAGATTATTAACTGTTTGTAATACGAGAAAACAGCTTGCTGGAAACAGATCTACACAAAATAATACTGAATCATCTTAAGATATCAAAAGATAATGGAAAAGATTTTGTAAGTTGTAACAACTTAGCGCCTTAAGCGCTGAGGCAGTTCTTTGAAAGGCTTTACAATCATGGTTCACTACAAGGACCATCAATGGAGCCATTGCATGTTAAGTCATCTGAGTTCCAAATGTCTGATTCTTATCAATTATTGAAGAGGTGAAAACAACCATTTATGTCTTGAAAAATGGAAAAGCATGTAGAGGAGTTGGGGTCACCAGAGAGTCCATCAAGGCCAGAGTTGTTCTGCTTTAGCGACTTCGTGTGCGCCTTTAAACAATCTGGCAGATGGAAAAGATACCAGTTACGTAGAAAAAGGCTGTCATCATTCCAATCCACAAGAAGGGCGCAAGAAATACCATGGCATAAGTCTTCTATCAATTGTTGACAAATTTTTCATGAAAGTCATTCTCATGTCTGCAGAAATTTTGTGTGTAAACAAGTTATGAAGAATAAACCAATTTTCTACCAAACTGAGGAAGTTGTGACCAGATATTCGCAATTTACCAACTATTGGAAGAAAAAATTGGATGTGAAAAATGAGCAGTTAACTTCATCTACTTCTGTCTTTGACTGCCTTCGTCATCTGCCTTTTGGTGGACCTTGGAAGACATTGGAGACAAAGTTCATCCCTCCAAAAGTTATTAAGCTTCTTCAGGAGAGCTACTATGGATCTTCAAGTCAGATATACATTCAAAATGAGCTATCTGAGGACAGGAGGCTTTCTATCCTGACAGGAGTTCGCCAGGGAAATGTTATCTCTCCACTTCTCTTTACATCATACTTGACTTCATAATGCAAGGAGTTTTTCAGGGCAGAAGAGGAATTCACTTTAGAGAGGATAGCTTACTGATTGATGTTTGCCTATGACAGTGGCATGTTCACCAAGAGTGTTGCTTAGACCACTGATATTCTGTATGATATCTCTTGCATTGTCTGATCTTATGGTCTAAAAATAAATTTTGATAAGTCATGTCTACTAACAACAGACGACTCATGTGTTATTGTCCAACTATATGGTGTGCAAATTGAACAAGTGCAGGAATTCAAATATTTGGCGTCTTGTTAGTGAAATCACACAACCACTGGCACCATAGAAACTTATGGGCTTAGGAGTCTATCCAATCCAAACACTAGCTAGGGATCAAAAGAAGCAGAAGAAGAAGAAGAAGAAATCATAGTGTAAGAAAGGGATCTTAAAGCAGGGGAAAGGAAAGCAGGGAAAGGGATCTTGAAAAAAGGGAATATTTGAGCATTGTTGGGCTAACTGTATAGACTTGAAAGGAAATTATATCCTTTCAAAAAATAAAAAAAAATTTTTCAGAAAAATTGTCTGATCAAATCGTATTTAATCAAAACACCATCATAAGTCTGTAGAAACCAGCTAGGACTGACAAAATCAAAATGATTTAGTCAACATATTGGTAATAACAATAAAAGTAGTTATAAAAGACATTTTACATAGTAATAATAGTGGTAACAAAAAGTTGCAACAAAATCTGAAGAATAGGTAAGAAATATGATTGTATGGATGACTGCTGAATTCCATTATTGTTCTTATGGAGTCAAAAGCAGGAATGTTAATACATTTGCTATTGCTTAATCATACATATAGAAATAGTAAATTTTGCTGAACACGATATTTTGAAATTTTCAAAATTGTAGAACTTTTGTATTTAGCTACCTTTGGTTTTTTTACACTGTTTTCTTTCAAAATAAATTAAATATAATAGTGTTGCTTCTTTACAGCATTTTAATATTCATGATTAAGTCCTGTTTAATAGTACAAAAAAAAAAACCATGATAATTAATAAAAATAAACTGTGTTAATGCTTTTTATAATGCAAGTTATCAACAATTATTGTATACTTAAGTTGTGTATTTTTAGTTTTGTTGAGGCTGGTATTCTAATTACTGAACATATAAATTACAGCCAAATTAGTCTATTTCTGTAAGTAACTTAGAGGAATTTTGTCTTAGCCAGTATAATGGTCGGCATTTTCGGATTAATTTTAAACCTGTTTTGTTGTTTAATTTTTCAGGTTAAAAACAAGAATCCATCAAGTTTACCCTCTATGTAATGACTTAAAAATTTCAGTATATCCTCATTTCATCAGGGGGACTGAAATCTGGAAAAAATATTTTGGTAGCCATAACTCAAAAATAAACTGTTTTCTGAGAAGTTTGTTTGAACTTTTTTGTTTATTTCAAGCTTTAAAGCCAGTTCCCAAAATTATTTCCCTTACCTCTTGAATCATTCTGTATAATGATTTAACTTATTGTGATTGTTCTTCAGGTTTCAAATCATGAATATTTTTTTTGAATTATTTTTTGTTCAATTTGTCACTATTGTTAAGAAAATTGTGTTTTTCTGCAATCATGAATGATTCTTATATTGGTTGTTTTAGTTAAAGAAAATGTTGTCTATTGAATGAAATTTTAGTTTTGGTCAGTGTGTAGTTGTATATCAAATAATAATAGATAATTTCTGGTGTAGCATTGAAAGACTAATGTCATTCTAAGATGAATATGGCAAAAGAAGGCTGGAAAGATTAGAAATATCTCTCCCATTATAAGATTTCTTTACTTCTGGACATGTAAGCTAACATCAGTACATAGTTTGAATGAGAATAGAGTTATTGAAACAACCTGTGGATGAAGTATGTCTTGGCTTTTATGGAAGATTGCAAAAGGGGGAAAATTGGTGGTGAAAGGCCTTTTTTAAAGCAAAAAATTATGATTAAAGTGTTTACCCTCAGTAGACACATGGGTTATGGGTTAGCTTGCTGCAGAATGATGAGTATTTATGCGTCAGTTGTCTCAGCCTGATAATAATTATTCTACGCGACTTTTTTTTTTTTTTTTTTTATGTGGTTAACCATAAAATTATCATTGTAACATAAGATATTTGAAGTGGTGTTTGTTATCTTAACTGTTAGAAGATATTTTATGTAATTTAAAAAATTACAGCCTTAGGTTAAAATTAAGATACCAATTTTTATTGGTATGTAGAATTATAATACAGATTTTGAGAACAGTTAGATCATATGTAATTGATGGCGTACAAGCTTAGATTAAGGAATATTGAAATTTTTATTTAAATAAAATTTATTTATTTGATAAAATATGTTACATAAACTATTATATGTTGTCTAAATTACTTTTCATTTAAACAAAGAGTCTGTAAAATCTTAAAGTTTGATAAAACTATACAAAAGCTAAATGCTGTAACTAAAATATTTCTTTTTGCGTTCAAATTTGTGATGAGAGACAGCATTTAAATTGTAATGTAAACTACTAAAATACTATTAAACTATATAAAACAATGTAAACTAGTTACTGTGTTAATTTATTACATCCAATTAGCAAAAATGTTTTATGAAAATTCAGAAATCTGTTTTTTTTTTTTTTAATCAATGTAAGTCCAGATCAGAAATATGAAAGAAACATAATCTTACAGTTGTTCTATTTCAGTCATAATAGTTATAGTTTAGTTTCTTTTAAAGTGGTGGAAGAATAAAAAAAGATGGTGATCTAAGATCCCATATCCCTATTCAGAGCAGATAAAGGAAGAAAAAATAAACCATTTTCTTTAAGTCTTCTTGAATGATGTTATTAATTTATTATAACATTTTCATAAAAATTGCTGCAGGTTGATTTTCAGTAAATTTATTGTGTTAGCTTTTTGTCTTGAACAACATTTTTTTTCAAGTTGCAGAATTTGGGGATTGAATTTAGTTTTGAAACTAACCAGCAAACCTTTACATTGAAACATTTGTTTTTATAATTATTTCTATTTTAAGAAAACATTTTCTAGGAGTAGAAAAAAAATCATTATTTCCTGCTGAAGTAAACTTAGATTTTAAGTTAAAGCTTTCTCTTAATTTTAATTTATGTGCATATCAGATGTCTAAGAAACCTCATTAGAATATGAGTGGAATAGCTGTTTGGAGAAGTTGTATTACCGTTTAATAATTTGTAATGAAAATTGTATTATTTTAGATTTATTACTGAATTTTATATTTTAATTTTTCCTAGGCAATGGATGGAAGTAAATGTGTAGGTGCGATTGTTTGCAAACTGGATATTCATCGTAAGGTGGTCAAGAGAGGATATATTGCTATGCTAGCAGTTGATGAAAAATATAGGAAAAAGAAAATAGGTAATTGTAGTAATTGACATATTTATTTTTAGATAGTAACGTTTGTACTAGTTTCATACATTATCCACTTATAATTAGTCTACAAGTCAGTTTTAGTAGTCTTTTTAAATACTTGAAGCTGTTATAAAGACAGCGATGTTAAATACAGTGCTCCAGTCTTAATAAGCTCATGAGTAGCACCTATAACTTTGTTATTATTTTTGCTGTTAAATTTCTCTTAGAAGTGGACTCAGAAAAAACTGATTCATCCATCTGTTTGTTATTTCTCTGTTATGATTTACTCAGTTAACAATAATGTTTGTGTGAAATTTATTAAATTTATACAAAGTGATTTTAGAAGGTAAATAATAAAAACAGATAAAATATACTGGTAATTCAGTTACTACAGCTATGTCATAGTATAATAGAAGGCTTAGGTACGATTTATGATAGAGGGAACTGGATTTTTTTTATTTTTCCTGATTCATTAATTATGCACAGTCATAATGCTTTTTTAAAAAATAGTTTGATAAGTAGTAAAGTAGAACATTTTTTGTTGCATTTAGTATTATACTTGTTGAATTAAAGGAATATGGATTTTTTTATTTTGTGATTTCTTGGATTGGTAATATTTGCTTTGGGACCTTTGCCCATTTTATCCTGTTATCAACATATTTTCCATATCATGCCAACTATTGTGTTACTTGAAATCTCTTGCCATTTATAATTCATGCATTAATCTAGAGGCCTTGAGCTTGGCCTTCTAACACACTGGCTCGGCTCAGCCTTCACTTTTAGGTTTGTCTTATTTCCAAGTTCTCATGTGAAGTAGTCTTCTTTTCTGTAACTTGTCTTAACAGTCTCATTTCTAAAACTTTATAAGTGTGATCTCTGTTATCTTTTAGTCTTTACAAATGTTCTTCTGAGAAACCTCATCTTTCTTGGAGAGATCTTTTCCAAATGTTTGTTGAGGGTGGTCCCAAAATGCTAAGAATCGTAGATGAATGAAGGTTATTAAATACTTTTAAATAACTTCAGATTTGTCTTCATGCCCACTCCCTATTTTCACTAATTGCATACTTATACTTATCTTTTACAATATATATTACTGCTTGGTCTTTTCTTCTAATCCTTCATAACATGCTTGATAGGGCATGACAGGTAATAGACATATTACCTCATGTCCTGAGGACTGTTTTCAGTGGTGTGAAGGTTCACTTACTGAATACTGTTAATCAGTTGATATTGGAGCTGTTGAAATGATGTTAACATAAATTTTATATATACACAAGTATTTGTGGATTATAAAGCACAGATCACAGAATAGTGTTGAAAGTTAAAGAATAATTTTATAGTGAGTGATGAAAGTGTAAGACGAGGTAATATGCATATTAATCCTTTACTCCTTCAAAGTTGTGTATATACTATAACATAAGTCGATGTAGTACATGCAACACATAACAGAGTATGTATAATGCTTGTTTTACAACAGAAAGAGGTATATTAATTTGTTTTACAATTATATATGATCATCTTTTTATGGTTTTGATACACATAAATCACCTTATAGTAAAAAAGGCATCAGTCAGAACAGTGATTTTCTCTATGCAGTCACAAAAATTAATGGTTATGTTGGTAAAGAGAGTAAAAATGTCACTTGTAGGTTGACATCATCTGCAGTTGATTGGTCTTGGAATTTTAATAATATTCAATTGTTTATCTGACTTTGTGAGAAAAGCCAGAAAACTACTTTTAACTCTCTCAGTATTCCTGGCATGAGATGCTTGTTAATACTAAAGGGGTTGTTATATTATTTTTTGTTGTAACTTTTTATTATTGATAGGTTGCCTACAACCATCTCGATTATAGTGCTTCATATATATATATATATACCACTGCAAATAATATGTAATAAAATCCTGCGTTAAAGATAAAAATTTTTAGCAGCTCAAATTAAGAATATTCCCAAAATTATTATAAAATGTAAATATTTACATTTATTATAAAATGTAAATATTAAATTTTTCCAAATTCCACTTTTTTTTTAATAAAAATATTGTCAATTGAAATAAAAAAATGAACAACAATGAGAATTAATACTGAGTACAAGGGTATTGAATGAGCGTAAAAGAAAAAGAATTAAGTGTAAGTATTGAAAATAATGTAATAAGTAGAAAAAAATGAAATAATAATAAACAAAATATTTACTTAAGGTTCTAGGTTAATAAGTTGCATTTTAGTGTTAGTAAAATTTATTAAATTACATCTCAGAAATTCGGTGCATGTTATTTGTAGTTAAATATCTTATAGATAATGAATGACTTATTTTTTTATTTTTCTGTAGGGTCTAATTTGGTTCTCAAGGCAATTCGTGCTATGGTAGCTGATGATGCTGATGAGGTAACAAAACTTTATTATTTTTATTAAATTAATACCATAATTTTTTTATACTAAAAATACTGAATTTTTTTGTCAAGTTTATGTTTATCTTTAGTCCTCCTATAATATTTTGTGAAAACATTTTATTCATTATATAGTCGTTTTAAGTCACACTACTTGGATAGTCAACATAATATTCTATTTTTGATGATTTAATTCATTATTGACATAAATAATATTTAAATTAATATATTTTAAAAACAGATTTGGAGATGCCATTTACAGTTATAAAAAATAATATATGTTTAAAAGTAAAATGTTTTTGGGATATACCTCAGTGCATGCTAGAATGTCTCTCATCGTGTTTGAAACCTTCATCTAGTATTGTTTTCAAAATATTAGAAATTGAGTTTTGAATATTTTTTATTTTCAATTCATCAGGAGGATGGGCTTATTAAAATAAATTTTTTTTTTTTTTTACCACACTACTCAACAAGCTAGAAGAGATCTCAAGATCGTATTAATCGACAAACCACACTCAATTCTCAAAAAAAATATCTCATAAAATTATATATTTATTCAACTAATTGCTGTTACTTTTGTAAAGATCCAGTGTAAGAACGCTACTGTTTATTATCAGATTGTAAGAATTTATGAAGTTCATTATAATTTATAATAATTCTCTGATGTCTTTGAAGGAACATCAAATCCTGACTTTTACAAAATGAAATTGTAATCATGTCTGTTCTCAAACTCCCAAATTCTGCTATTTTAGATGTTTATGTGAATTGAGTGGAGTCACATTTCATTGATTAACTTATCTAAACTATAATTTCTAATGAAACTAGTATATTACCAATAATTTTGCAGTTATATAGCTCTGTCTGGTCATTATAATGCACACATTATACTTCTTAGTTTTGTACATGATAATGACAGTGAGTTACTAAAGTTGTGAAAAAGACATATCTGTTCATTATTCATTTAACAATAGCTGTTTAATAGGTCATTGCTGGACCTGGCCTGGTCATTTAATAGGTCTGTTTTTCTGTCATTGTGGTAAAGATAATGGATGAAATTATAGATATATATTTCGGTTATACATATTGGTTACATTTGGGTTCTGCAGCCTTTTGATTCCTGTTCAAGCTTCGTGCTTGTTTAATTACAAAATACAAGAAAATAAATGGGAAATCGTGAATGATGTACTTATAAAAAACAAAGTTCTCGATCAGTGGTATAATACAATCTGGCCATTTGTATATCTCAGTCCG
>JAAAKQ030025160.1:0-17526 GCA_010016005.3 Zanna intricata
CTCTCTCTCTCTCTCTCTCTCTCTCTCTCTCTCTCTCTCTCTCTCTCTCTGTGTGTGTGTGTGTGTGTGTGTGTGTCGTTTTGCGCGCGCGTATGTATGTGTGTATGTAATGTTTTAGGAGAAGGTCCCGCTTGCGTGACGTATGAAAGAATTTAATTTATAGTAGTATTACGTAGTCTAAATTTATAGTATAGTTATGTTAAAAAAAAACAAATTGCGTGTTTTTTCACGTCTTGATTGCATACCTTCTTTCTTAATCGTTTAACGAATTCATGTTTAACACCTACAAAATTTTATTAGGTATAATAATTTAATTTTATATTAGTTTATATGTGCATTTTTAAATATTTTATATTTCATAACATGTAAAATGAATATTTTTATGATTATTACGTGGCCGTTGTAAGTTTTACATGTATACTCATTATAAGTTGTTTGAAAATTATTTTATTTTTATAACTTTTCTGTAACGACCACTGTGTGGTAGAGTGTGGTGCTTTTTATTTTTCATCCGGATGATTCTTGGTTCGAACTATAATCAAGCATGGGTTACTTTCATACATTGCATATTCCCACATTTCATTCTCTTTAATACTAATGAAATTAGGAAAAATATCCAAATCCCATCCCTGGCATACCATTTAGAAAAAATAGCGACAACGACGAGTTGTTTCTGATGCCCGGCTTATACACACACACACACAATTTAATTTAAAATATTTATAATTTTATTTAAAGTAATATTTTTTCGTTTAATTCAATGATTCTCACTAAAGCGAGCGCGCATACCGTATTCAATTTGTGCGGATATTGCGGTACTAGCGGCGACGGTCGGTAGTAACTAAGTAATTTCACAACTCGTGTAGAAAAAATTTGCGTGTACGATCGGCAGACTGCTGTAGCTGCGAGACTTAACCGCACCAGGTACTGAATCATTCGGGTGATCGAGTTCCTCCGACCAGATATATATTTTACACATAAACTATTATACATTTATTTAATTTTACCACTCGCCTGTGACGTCACAACATAGCAGATCACTACAACTGTTGTAATCAGTGCTACCAGCCTTTAAAATATTAACTAAATAAAATAATTAATATTTAAATTGTAAAAAATTTACAACAATTTACAACAATTTGGCAACTCTGCGAAATTTCAAATCTCTTGGTCTAAGAGGACGAGGGAAAAAGGAATCTTCCACAGAGAAAATTGGAAATTTCAAAATGGTGGAAAAAGACACTAGCACTCCTTATGGTGACAGGAGGTACTTAAGTAGCATGCCCACTTAACTACTAGTTTAAAGCATTTTTTTGCGGTGGAGATACGATTAAGCAAAAATGTTTTTTGCAAATTTTGTTATATTTTAATCATTAACAAACGTGCCAAGAAAAACCATAATTAGGCTAAATCTGGAAATACTGAGGGTGATTTACTCTATAGCCTCACCTCCCTTGACCTTTTAAGTTGAAAATGTAATGGATCCATTTCCATTACACATGGAAATGATGTGACCAAATTTGGGCAAATTGAAGGTCAAATCCTGTAATTCCGAAGATATAAGGTTATTTAGAGATCGACACCGAATACGCATTAACATCCGAAAATTTTCCATCCGGTTTTTTTGGTTCCTTAGGTGTCAATACGTCAAATCGGCTGAAAACAGCGTATGCCCAAATTCGACCGATTACAATACTTTCCTTTCTCTGTAGTTAGAGCTATAGCTCTGCTACAGCGCTATCTAGAAAGTACAACTGTTGAAAATGGACGTAGTTACACATTAACACTTTTCTGATAGCACTTTTGGCTACATCTGCCATATTTTTTGTCTCTTGGAACTTGTCGTACAGCCGCTCTATGGAGGACTTGTTTGGTGTATCCACTCTATAATTTTCTGTGAAGGCAATCTGGGTCTTGGCATAACTGGCACATCTGATTTATTGGAAGACGATGAATATTTTTTACTGCATTGTGTAACCCATTTTTCCTCAGTTAAACTTGCAAAAAAAAAAAAAAAGAAACATTCTTTCACAATGTTGCGTCATGTTTTGAACACTTAGTTATGGGATGTGTCTATCCCACCGGGCATGTCTAGTGGTTAACGAGACATCGCAGATCAGTTGATTTCGAAGTCGATGGTTCTAAGATTCAAATACTAGTAAACATAAAAGATAGATGATTTATATACGGATTTGAATACTATGTCGTGGATACCGTGTTTTTTGGTGGTTGGACTTCAATTAACCGTTTTTCTCAGAAGTGATCGACCTGAGATTGTACAAGATTACGTTTCATTTATATTCATACATATCATCCTCATTCATCTTCTGAAGTAATACCTTACGGTAGTATTGGAGGGTAAACAGAAAAAGGGAGAGCAATGGGACGTGTAGAGAGTGTACAAAATCTAAGGAAGATTAACATTAGAATATATAAAACAATGGACCACTGAGGATGTAAGATTTGATTATTGAGAAAAATGGAAAAATTATTTTATCAAATGATTTCTGGTTCTAAAAAAGATGTATAAAAATTAAGAAAGATACACGTTTCCTGATATTTTCAATATTATCAAAATTAATTCAAGTTTTTTTTTTTTCTAGAAAGAGGAGAACGGATAAGCATAAAGTGAAAGGAAATATTAAATAACATAAGATATTAATAATAACTGCTATTGCTTAAGGCAGTATCCTTTACTAAAAGAATGCAGTAGTAGGATATGATTATTGAATTATTTATAATACTTACAAAATATATTTTATTTAACGTTTTACTTCTTTATCACATTTCTCACCTGGTACTTTTGTTAATAAAGTTTTTAATTAAATATATTATCACTTATTTCTGTTTTCAATACAGCCTGCTTATTTGTGCTTTACATCAACTTAAAATCAGCTGTTATGCATTAAGTGTTTTTTTTTAAATTTATTTTAATATTGTTTAATATTAAAAAATAGTAATATAATCAATATTTTAATTAAAAATTTATACGTAATGATATGTTTATTTTATTATTTATATTTATTTTCGTGTATGAATTATTATATATATATATATATATATATATATTTAATTTCTTTATAACGTTATTCATAACAGTAGATAAGTGGATATATAATTTGAAAGAATGTAATTAAATTATATATAGTTTGTTTTTTGCCTTCGTCTCTTTATGAAAACAAAATAGGTTATATAAATTATATTTTTAATAAATATTAAAGATATATATATATTAAAATATTTAAATTAATAAATTATAAAGAAAATTTATGTTTTAATTAAACTAGTTGTTTCTGTTTTATTAATTTCAATTATTTTACGCGTTACATTTATTTACTGTTTATTTTTCTTTTGTTATTTTTCTTCCTTGTTCCTTATTACGGGTAATATTATTATTTTTTGCTGTCTAATTAAATAATAAGAATTTAAATTTTATTAAATTCAAAATCTAAACATTTTTAAGGATTATTTTAATATGTTATGCTTTAAATATTATTAATTTTGATTAGTGTATTTACTACCTTCTTACGAAGTAAAGAAAGTATTATGATCGCGAAAAATTTCGGTTATTTTAGATTTCAACGGAAATTTCCATTTTTACCATCTCTGAATCTATTTTGATTAGTTTCGACGTGACGTCTGTTAGTACGTACGGACGTACGTATCTTAACTCATAACTCAAAAACGATTAGCCATAGGATGTTAAAATTTTGGATTTAGGACTGTAGTAACGTCTAGTTCTGCACCTCCTCTTTTGACTGGAATCGACTGAAATAAAAGTGTTTAAAAAAGGCCAAAATCTCGAAAATTTCAGATTTTGAACTTTTTCTTAACTGCAGTAATAAGCACTCATTGAGAGCTTTTCAACGATATATCATAAGTGGTACGTATTTTCATTACTTCCAGAAATTATTTCATTTAAATTTCAAATAAAATTTTAATGAAATATTTAAGTCTTACAAGGCAAGGCACAAAGGTTCAGACTTCATCTCATCTCTTTTTTTTCCCTTTTTTTCTATTAATTTAAATATATTGCTTTATTAAATTAATCCATGATTATAAAAAAAATGTTTACAGTAAATAATAATTATTACAAAAAAAAAAGAAATGTGGTAAAAAATCAGCTAAGTTATTATTGAAATAAAATTGTACGGAGTTTTAAAAAACTGTGTATGTAATTTAATTGGCATACAAGAAGTTGGGCGATATCCACATCAAATTTGATGAAACATCTCATTATTTAATATTAATTGAAAATTAAAACTTCACTTGAATTATTTTTATCTATGCATTTGTTTCAGTCTAATTGACAATAAATAACGTTGTAAAATTTAGTAACTTCTCCTGTTTAGTTTTTCTTTTCATTTTGTTGATAGTTATATCATAATGCACGTACATAAATATGTATGTAATAGATTAGGTGAAACATTCGGTTATTTTATTAATTGAAAATTATATTTTAAATTTGTATTATTTTTTGTATTTTCGTACAAAAAGTCATGTAGTGTCCACATTTTTTCAATCTTTCCGTTATGAATGAGCACTTGTGAATGATTAGTTTAAAATAAGAAATTTTGAAAGTTTACAGTAGCAGAGTCCCGGTGCATTTTATTTTAGATTTTTTTTTTTTTTTTTAATTAAATGATTAATAAAAATATTATTTATTAAAATTTTCGTACACTATTAATGGATTCATTCATTCATAGTGTTCTGTCACTATGGCAGGTCCTGTCACTGCTGCTGCTCTCCATCTTGTTCTATCCTTTGCTAACCTCTTTTTTTCCGCATATTTTTCCTCTCCCATAATCCCATTCATCATCTGAAATCTCTTCCTTTCCTTCCATTCACCAAACCTTCTATTACATCCACTAATAAACCACCTTCTTCTCATACAATGTCCTAGCCGATTCATTTTCCTATATTTAATCAAGCTTAGAATTTTCCTGTTCTCCCAGGTTTTCCTTAATACTTCTTCATTTGGTACATTTCTTGCCATCTAAAAAGCCTCAATATGTTTACTTTCTGCCTTTCTCCTCGTTCAAATTTCAGCTTCATGGAACATCACACCAAATAAAACACTTCATTTATCTCTTTCTTAACGCTAAGTTTAACTTCCCACACAGCAGCAGTCTTCCCTTCGTATTAAATGCCTGTTTATTTTTCATATTCTCTTCTGTGCAAATTAGGTCATTGGTTATAAATCTCTCAAGTACTGAAATTTCTTTACCTCCTCTAAAACTTCATTCCCTAATATTAAAGTTCCCGACTTTACGAACCAATATCACACATTTTGTCCTATTCTTGTTTATCTTCATACTTTGATTTTCGTAATCTTTATTTATGTCTTCGAACATTTCATTTAGTTTACTTGGACTCTCCGCCAATACCACCAAAACGTATATATTCTTCTTTTTCCATTCAGACAGCATTAATTATTTCTTACAGATATATACTAAACATTATTGGTTTCATGCAACATCTCTGCCTCACTCCTATTCCAAACCCTATTCTTTCTGTCATTTCGTCTCCTACTCTCACTTTTATTTTGTGGTTATAGTACAGCTCTTTTATTTCCAGTCAGCTCCCTTCTTTTCCAAAATCAGCCCATCTAACTCTGTCAAACGTCTTTTCGAGATCGAATAATGGAATACATTCCCCGCCTCCTTTCCATTATCTCATCTGTTACTCTTAGCAGCCTTACAGCGTCCCTTGTGCCAACATCTTTTCCCCCATATTGTTTTTCCTCGGTATTAATGGAAAAGAACTATATTATTACTTTTGTTATAATTAATAAACTATAGTATTAGTTTATTTTTCTTTATTAGACATTTTTAGTTGATGAAAAGTTTTATTGCAAAATGACGGGAGAATTTAGTGTTTCGAATAAAATATTTCTATTTTCAGATTACTTAGGTCTTCGTGTATGTTTATATATAAGCCTTAGGCTGAGTCGCTTGTATCGTTGAATGATATTTTAAGTTATTTTTTGTTTTATATAAGTTCTGATTAATTATTTATTAAATTTAATTTTTTTTTTTCTATTATCCATTTACCTTATAATTTTATATTCTGCTTCATTGTTGAATTTTCTGTACGAAACTTTTTACCGCCATAGGAACCGCTTATCTATATTATTGGAAACAATTTTCATTTAGTATATTCTAAGGTCTTTTTATATTTTTATATTTCTTCAAAAAAAATTATTTATTTCACTATAAATAAATAGCAAAATGCTCTTTAAAAAAATTAAAGAGATTAGAATATTTTTATTCGGCTATAGGCTGACAGGGAAAATCAACCGAGTTAAATTTAAAAAATCTATTACATTGAAATTTTGATGAATTTTATTATACTTTATATAACTCTTTTTTGTTTATTGCAGTTACACCGATACCGTTAATTTCTATTTTGTTTCCTTTTTTTTTTTTTTTTCAAAAGAAGAATAATTTTAACTGAAGTCATATCTATTATAAACATTCTTGCATAAATTTGTCTAGTCGTGATCATGCAAAGTGAACGTCGAGAATTGTCGTGATTTGTTTTCTAATTTATTATTAATTAGTTTATTCACTGAACGTGTTTCATAGTTAATAATTCTTCTTAACAGAATTAACGATTCTGTTATGCATGTAAAAATTAAATACAGTATTTTATACGGTTATTATATGATTATTTAATTTTGAATTGTATGAATATGACACGATGATCAAGTTATTTTAGGTGTTACGCATAATTTAATTTAAAAATAATCAAGTTAATCATTTTTAAATAATTTAAAGTGTTGTAATTCATATTGAGTTGTTAATAATGATTTTCTCTTCCTTCTTCCATTAATTTGTTATTATGCTTTCATATGTAGCCTACAATTTTTGTTAAAAGGAATATATTTTAATAATTTTTACCAAAATATACTTACGCTTGGATTGATCCGTCTAATATGTTGAATTTATGTTTTCGTTTTTTTTTTTTTAAACCTTGGTAGGTGTAAAAGCTGTAGGATGTTGAAGATACACAATATACGAAAGATGTGCGTTAAAGAGACGATGCCCCTCTATCGATTGGAACAGTAGCTAAATGCAGTTCAACTATTCTGTTTTTTTTTTGGAGGGGGGATAATTAACTGCTAAAAATGATGTTTAATTGTATTTTTAGATGCTAGACTTTAGCATGCTTAACAAACAGAGTTAGGGTAATGAGATCTATGTTAACTGTTTAAACGACTAAAAGAATCTGATTCTGTACTTCCAAGAGGAAGTTGCATGTTATATATTGTAACTAGGTCTGTGCATCACCTATTTCTGTTCTGTTATTTAATCGATACCTAGTATTGAATGTTCGCTTGTACTAATATTTAATCGGATTGTATTATCTTCATTTCTTTCCTCTACAGTAGCATTGATTAAAACTAAGCAAGTTGTAGTACGAGATGAACTAACAGTTACAGGTTATAATAGTGCAACATTGGTTTGTATAACTCTGTCTTTATTCGTAATTATAAATAAATTTTTATTGGATTTAATATCTGTGTGTATGTATATATATATATATATATATTTATATACACACAGAGTGTTTGTTTTTAAAATGGTGGGCTGGCCATACTTTTTCAAATTCTACTTGGAAAACTAAACAAAAAATAACCTTAGAAAAAATGGTAATTTCTCCTTCGTTCTTCCCCGTCCACCATTTTGTTATTTTTAACAAAAAATAAAAAATTTATATTTCAAATTCGGATCGATAAATCATATTAATAATGGTTAAACGTTTTAAAGTTAACTTCTAAAGTTTTAAAATTAGCAGAAATATTAGTACTTGAATAACTTTGCAAATTAGAAAATGGCGGCCATGTTTATTTTTCAATCCGTTATATCGCCATATATATTAATTTTATTAAAATTTATGTTATTTGCTTAAATTGTTTATTTTCAACAAAATGACATTTTATTTTTTGATATCAGTCGACAAATAACCGAGTTATGAAAGAATATTGATGTCGTAATTTTTTGTCATTAATTTTAGATGTATTGTTGTGAGGAAATTATTACTTAATTTTATATTAATTTTAAAATACTAGAATTAAAAATAAATGAAAAAAAAATCAATATTTAATTGAATTGAATGTAAAGTGGAGGGAGGACATGAAAAGAAAAAAAAATACCATATAAATTTTCTGCCACAGTTAGGGGCTGTTTTTTAACTGATTTAAAAAAAAAAAAAAAATTATTTTGTTCAAAATAAAAGGCTTAAAATTTTGGCAAACATAAATTTAGACAAAGTAATATATTACTTATGATATAACGGATTGAAAAATAAACAAAGCCGCCATTTTGTAATTTGCCAAGATATTTAAGGCTTGATTGTTTGTTAATTTTAAAATTTTATTACCAAGACGTTTACCAAATATTCATGTGATTTCTCTATCCGAACTTGAAATATAAAATTTGATATAAAAATAACAAAATGGCGGACATTGGGAGAATGAAGGAGAAATTACCATTTTTCCTAAGGATATTATTTGTTTAGTTTTACAAGTAGAATCCGAAGAAGTACAGCCAGCCCACCATATTGGAAAACTCTCTCTCTCTCTCTCTCTCTCTATATATATATATATATATATATATATAAAATTCGTTGATTTAACTTTTCCTATTCGTAAATTTTTTTTATATCGTTCAGTTTTTTGTGGAGAAAAATTTTTGGTATGGTCAATAGAAAGTGTAGATATAATTCTTTAGAGAATGGAACCTTACTTAACAGATTTAATACGCTTTTTTTTTCTTTAACGTCTTTAAATTGCATCAATTTATCTATGTTTTCCTACGTTGAACAGCATGACAAAACGTAATAACACTTAAAAAAAATAAAAAATAAAAAAAATAAATATATATATATATATATATATATATATATATATATGTATATATACAGTGATTTATTTTCCAGGCTCCAAATTAAAAGAGTTCTTTCATCAGTGTTAAATATCATTAATCATAGTTTTACTGATACGTCATAATTATATAGACCGACATTGTCTTTGCTAAAAATAATAGAAATTTCTTTTAAAAAAATACAATAGTATATACCTTTATCCAACCAGACAACTCTTTTACTTTTCCGTCTAATTAGCGCTATCGCAGTGCTGTTACTCTAGAAGATAAAAAAAGTATTATAATCTGTCCAATTTGGGCATATGCGGTTTTCACCGTATCTTTACGTTTTGACATGGAACCCATAAAACCGGGTAGAAATTTTTCAGATTTTAACGTTCGTAAGTGCATTTCGCGTTCGGTGTTGGCCTCTGAATCACCTTATATTTTCAGAACTGCTGGACTGATTTTAACCAAAGTTGCTAAGATTACGTCAATGTATGGGACATTGATGCCATTTTCAATTTTTAACATAAACGATCAAGGGGGCTAGGTCATTTTCGGAATTTTGATAGAGTTTTCTTAAGCACATTTTTTAACAATTAAAAAGTAACAATTTGCAATTAAAAAACTTTTGCAAAATCGCCCCATCCTAAAAAAAAAATGCTATTGCAGTTTTCTATGTTGTGACGTCACAGGGGAATGATGAAATTAAATAAATGAATAATATATAAAATGTACATAAAGTGTAAAAAAGCAACCGGTCTGGTAGGGTTTCGAACTCAATCGGTTGACTCGGTACCTAGTGCGTTAAGTCTCGCGGCTTCACTAGTATGCCAACCCTACAACCGGAATTTGTTCTCCTTAAGTTGTGAAATTACATTGTTTTAGTTAGTTCGAACCGTCACCATTAGTACCGTCACATCCGTGCGAATTAAATACGGTACGAGCGCGCGCTCTTATTAGAATCATTTTTATTAGAATCATTGAATTAAATTAACAAAAAAATATTCTATTTAAATAAAACGATAAATATTTTAAATTAAGTTGTGTGTGTAAGCCGTACATCAGAAACAACCCACAGTTATCAGCTTTTTTCATGTAACTCAGTATAATACTTCGGCTTTAAAGAAAACCCTTATTTCTGGTATTTCCGTTATGCCATTCTAAATTGTGATTTATTATAGAATTTCTTTTTATAATTAATATAATCATGTATTTACCTTGTGGTTATATTTTAAATAATTAAGGTAAACTATAATCAGATATATTCTTTATTTTATAATTCATTTTGTGATGATGCTGTGATCATACAGTTTTGCTTTGAACCCAGGGAAATGCCGGAGCAGTTCTTTTTTTATAAGCATACAAGCATATCTACTTATTCCTGACATAATGTTCATAATTTAATATTATGCAACCTTCAGAATAAAAGATTTAATTATTTATTTACGGATGAACAAAACATAAAATTAGTTCCAATTCGAAACTGTACAAACACAATTTTCAGATAAAGTTAGTTAATAAAGAATGATTTTGTATTAAAAAAAAAAAAAAAAAAAAAAAACTAAGTTTTCCTTTTTACTGCCTTGTACTAAAGTATTGTAATCGCGAACAATTTCGGGATCCAGATTTCAATAGAAATATCAATTCTGACCATCGCCGAAACCATTGTGACTAGTTTCGGCGTGAAGTCTCTACGTACGTATCTCGCATAACTAAAGAAACGATTAGCCGTAAAATGTTGAAATTTGGATTTAAGACTGTTGTGACATATAATTGTGCACCTCTCTTTTTTTTTGCAATCGACTGAACCAAAAATGTGCAAAAAAGTCCAAATTCCAAAAAAAATCTAGATTTTGGAGCATTTATTTTCATTTGTTTCTGACTTATAACCAAATAAAGTTTTAGTTAATAAAATATTTGTTACTTCCCGTGGAAGATAATAAATAGCTTACACGGGAAGGGCACATCGGTTCGAATCAGTTTTTTTTTTTTAAATTTAAATATATTGATTTATTAATAATTATTAATCTTGGATTGTAACCATTTTTATGATAAATAATAATACAATACAATTAAAAAAAAAAAATTAAAAAATCAAAGGTTATTAGTGAAATAAAATTTAATGGATTTTTAAAAAATGTATATGTAATTTAATACGCATTGTTACATAAGTGTATTTGTAATAGATTTGGTTAAACATATGATTATTATTTTTGGATTTTCGTACAAGGAACTCATGTGGTTTCCCCATCAGATTTTTTTTTTTATTGACTTTATAACATCGAACAAATCGTTGACTTATGATGAATTTATATTTTACTCGTTTTCATGTGCGTTGTTTAATCTTATTAAGTGGTGCGTAATAAATATTTTCATAAAATTATACTTGACCAGAGATATTTTTTAATTTACTTCTAGTATCGAATATTTAAAACGTAATTCCTAGGTTATAATAACCATTAATTATGTACTTTGTAAGTCTTTAGAATAAAACCTGCGAATTACTGAGTTTTTTTTTTTTTTTTTTGTATTAATTCATAGTATTTACGTAATTTAAAATAATATAATAACTTTCACTAACGTTAATTATAAACCTCTGTTGATGGATTGTAACTATTGTCCGCTACGTATACGGCTTCTCTATTTAATATTAAAAAAAAAAAAAAAAAAAAACACTTTCATAGATTAATTATGTAATATTAGCTTGAATTTCCATTTGCCCATTTTTGACATTTGAATATGATTCGGTAAATAATAAAATAAAGAGGACATATAGAAAAGAGATATTTTGAAATAAACGAATAAATGATGAAATTAATTTTAACGTATCCTAAAATGGATACAAAATCCATCTTAGTCGTATATGAGTTCAAGTATGGTAAACCAGAGGAAGAGAGAAAGAGATAAAGTAGAGTGAGGGAGGGATTAAAATATACGAATAACGCCTAATTTTGTCGTATATTTAATTTGGCTTTTTGGTTGCGCTAACCATAAATGGAAATTTCTTATGAAAGTTTACTTTGAATATTAGTAATACGACATACTTATTGTTTTCATTTTTATTTTACAGTAATCTTTTGTATAAATTTTTTAGATGATAAGCGATCGGTTTGAAAGTAAAGATATGATGAATTTTTTTGTGAAATCGACTTATATTACTTTCTCCCTATATAAATTAAAAGAGGCTAAAAAGTGTTGAAGAGACTGATGATAATTCTTATATTAATGATGAAAAATAACGTGTAAAGTATTTGATTGTTATAAAGTGAAAATTTTGATACACGGAAATGTTAAACATATGTAAATTGTGTACATCTTAGCATCTTGTCAAATACTCGTATTTTATTTTGTTTATTGTTATTTAAAATGTTAAAGAAAGTTTGTCGTACTTTTTCCCAAATATTAACGTATTTAATGCAAAATTATATTATTATATGTCGGAAATACAAACCTATTTACTAAATTTACTAAAAAAATAAACGTAATAGGCTTCTTTTTTTTTTTAATTATCTTCAATTATTTTTGTTCGTAGCAACAGTTATTCGTAAATTAAGATGAAACAGAGTTATCTCATTTATTTCAAAAAATCAAGTTTTTTTAATAAAATTAAACACTGAAAAGTTAACCGAATAAGTTCATTTGATTCCAGCCTGCGTACCGTATCTTGTTATCTAATATATATAGAGTGTCCCATAAGTTTTAAGACTGTGGCTATGAATCGGTACTATTAAGCTCTATCTTCATTAAATTTTACGAACTAGTTACTACAACCTTCCTCACAACCCATAAGAAGTTTCAAGTCGATCAGATCACATGCAGCTGTTCAGTAGCAGTTTTTGTGTTAGTATCAAAGTAATTGCGGTCATAATTTCACGATGAATAAAGTTTAAAAACAATGTGTTGCGATTAAATTTTGCTTTAAAGCCGATAAGTAAAAGTGCGACGGAAACGTTCGAAATGTTATTGATTTTATGTATATAATTAAATCGTAATTCTTTGTTATTGGTCTTAAATGTAGAAGTAGTATTTTATATATAGAAACAATATGTGCAGTACTAGATGAAAGTAATGTAGTGTAGTATTAGTGTAGTTATATTAGTGTACATAAATAATTGACGACGATAGATCTTTTCTGTTCAACTGCAGATAAGACAAGTTCCGTTATTGTAAATTGTAAATTAAAACCAAACGCATTTTTCTATATAAAATGATAATGTTTCCTTCTTCGTCCCTTACTCTTAACTAAAACAGTTTAACATAAAAGGGAGGGTGCCACAAAACGGGCAAGACCCTTGTGGACACCTAATCCTTCATGTTTTACAAAACTCACTCTTTTACTCTATGTTTTAATTTGTACACTATATGTCTTAATTTTTATGAAACAGTATTTTTTCTATTATAAATCAAATAAATTAACTAATTAATAATAAATTGGTTTTTTTTTTGCAAGCAATATTAATATATTAGATTAGACTAGGATAGTTAAATTTAGAGTATCATCATAATTAGTATTAGGATTAATATCTTGTTAAGTGAAAATTATGTCACTAGAAGTTAAGAAAATGTAACCTTTGGTGTCATTAACTGTAAGCGTTTGTAAAAGTGAAAGAATAAAGGATTTGATTTGATTTGATGTTAAAATTGGCTTTTAGTGGATCTGAACTCTCGCGTTACTGTTTTTCGTTGGTATAACCTTTTTACGGAGGATAGAATAGAACAAAAAAATGGCGTTTTAAAAATAAAAAATTAGGACAATTTTGGTCATTTTTTTTTACTTCAAAGGTATCATCTCCAAAGAATTCGTTTCTCAGGGTACTAATGTGAATGCTTCATTCTACCAACAAGCGCTAGATCGCCTTTGTAAAAGAATTGCGCTTGTTAGACTCGAGTTATGGAGAGATCTCGCCTCTTAACTGGAGTAAAGTTTCGAGACACAGATTTATGTATTATAACGCTCATAACATCACCGCTCAGACAACTTTTCATGTCTCATAGCAGTCAACCTGTTAATTATTACTGTATATTTTTATTTCATTATTTTATAGAAATTGATATTACAATAACTGTAATAATTTTTAAAAGTATTGAAGATGACCTCCTCCAACAGCAACACAACACTGAATAACTTTCAGTTTGTTTTCAAACACTTTAATCCAACTGATATATTGGAATGTCTCTTAGGTATGACGATAATGAGGTTTTTAGATCGTCAATCGTGCGTTGTCTATTGCGATACACTGCTTGTTACGCTGCCCCCTCCTATGAAAAATAATCTGGAGGAATTAGATGGGCGGTTGTACAGGCCACAAACCCCTTAAAATGATTCGTTCACCAAAGACGTTTCGAAAAACGTCATTGACCTTTTAGTCGTGTGCGCTTAGCGCCTCATCTTGTTGTAACCAACCGTAATTAATCTCCATTTCTGTTACGTGATCAATGAAGTTTGTTAAAACAGCACAATAATGATCACTATTAACTGTATTTTCGAACCCACAATGCACGTTCTATTTTCGCTTCGTGTAAAGATCTAGTTCATATAATTCATAAGGATTAGTTGTCGACCATTAGTAGTGGTCGACAACTTTTTTCCCCAGGAGAAAAGGGGAAAGTTTCAGTCTTTTCTTACAGCTTTATGTGCGGTAGCAAGTCCGATATCTTGCTGCTGTGCTAACTTACAATTGACTTTGATGGATCTTGGCCATAGCATCCGAAATATGAAACAGCCGTTTCATATGAAATATGTCCGTTTAGTTTAGGTGGTCTTCCACTTCGATCAGCGTCTTCAATAGAGGCTGTCGCCTAAAGACGTTTTCGATAAGAGTTCGAACTGCATTTGCGGTAAGGAAAAGGGGTATTTGGAAGCCTTTCAGAAAACATGTGCTTCACTATATCAGCATGATTGTCACGTTCACGAAAGATGTGTTCTACGAGAAAAATTCGTCCCTCTACTGAGAGAAGCATTACGTTTCTCGCAACTATTGATTCCGATAAACGAATCAACATAGTACGAAACGAAGCACGTTCAATCACAACTTAACAACTGATTTCTTTGTATGTTACTGAGTAACGTCCAACGAACCTATCTTAAAGCCGAAAGAACAGAATGCACCACGTAATTTTAAAAAGTACTGCATACCAATTTTCCAACGCATTGTAGATTTATTGCCAGATGATTTTCATGGGATTTTTTTTGTACTTATTGCCAAATTGAAATTTCTTCTTTGATAATGAAAAGTTTTAGATCTATTTAACGGTTTTATTTGTGACATACCATGGTGCCTGTGTAATATTCTTCGAAATTCTATCTTCAGTATACTGTTGACATTCAGTCATGACTGTCTTCTCATTTTTATTTTTGAATTATTTTAATATTTTTAATTTCCTGGTGATGGTTTGAAAAAACGAAAGATCTTGAGAAATTTCATCTTTTTTGTTGATAAGGTGGTTAAAAAAAATTTAGATTAAAAAAAAAATGCCGCGTTACTGGAATGTCCTATAACTGTGTTGTCATCTTTTTTTTAATTTTGAACAGTAGACCTTACCGCATACCTTCGAAATATAAAATTAAGTTGTAGAACGTACGTTATTCTTTTTGATTGTGTACCGATTTCGTTAAAGATTTCGTGAATTTCCTCTTGCATCATGTGAATTTATCAAAATCCTATGATAAATTCGTGTTTTGATAAATCACGAATTTATGAGATCAGATCAGCTCAATTAAAAAATGGTTTAAGCCATTTCAGAAAATTTTTTTCTGGTAATTTAGAGAATAGTAACTGAAGATGACAAAGATTTAACGTCGTGGACAGGTTTACATGACTTATTTTTCCTATTAAATTTTTATTGTAAATACATTTTTATTGTATTATACGTTACTTTATTTTAAAAAGAAAAAATCTGATGTGGACCCTACATGACTTCCTTGTGCGCTTCTTAAATCATATACTCGTATATACATTTTTTTTTTTAAATGAAAAGTACAAAAAATTTTATTTCATTAATAACTGGATATTTAAACACTTTTTTTTGTTGTTATTATTGAATTATTATTTCTCGATTTTTTTTTATAATTAGAGGTTAATAATTATAAATAAATCAATGTATTTAAATTTAAAAAAAAAAGTTAAAAAAAAGGAGATGAAATCTGATTCGAACCGATATGCCTTCTGCATGTAAGATCCAAATATTTCATTAATTAAAATTTTATTTGGTTATAAATCTGGAACTAATGAACATGTACATTTATCATATATCGTTGAAAAGTTCTCAATGAGAGCTTATTACTTCAGTTAAAAAAAGTCCAAAATCCAGTTGTTTTTGGAATTACGGTTTTTTGGACACTGGTTTAATCGATTGCAGTAAAAATTAGAGGTACACAACTAGATGTTATAACAGTCCAAAATCAAAAAGTTCAACATCCTACGGTTAATCTATTTTAAGTTATACGAGATACAAACGTTCGTACGTACAGACGTCACGCCGAAACTAAGTTAAATGGATTCTTCAGTGATGATCAAAATGGATATTTCCGTTGAAATCTAATAACCGAAATTTTTCGTGGTCACAATATTACTTCCTTTACTTCGTACAAGGAAGTAAAAAAGGCAGTTTTATTGAAACATAGAGAATCAAAGTTTTTATAGTTAAAATTTTTATTTTTTTTATTTTTATGTATACCAAGTAAAAGTGACACAAATAATTGTGAAAAAAAGATTAGTTTACAGTGAATGAATCATAAAAATAGTACATGAAATATCTTGTGGGAAATATCATACAATGAGTTTATAACATTAATTTAATTCTTTTAAATAATTTCTTTGTTTTTATTTTAGTTTTTTTTTCTTTTGTTACAGCTGATTTTCTCTTTATATCTTGCGGCTGGTACAATTTTTAAATAATTTGCCAGGTAAGTTGATTTCATTTTTGTTTATAATAAAATAGCAAAGTAGGGTATATTAAATTAAATTGTGTCATTTTAGTTATTTATTTTAAAATATTAGATAAAAATGATATTTCACGTATTAGAATCATTTAAAATAAAATATCTCATGATTGCTATAGTTCAGTAGGACGCTTATTTTATGGGTGACTAGTTAAATAAATTATCACTTAAGAGATATTTTGAAAACTTAACATGAATGGTACTATATATATATATATATATATATATATATAAAACAGCTTGACAATTATTAAAATTGCTTATACTTTTTTTTCTGATCTCTATAATTTTTACATCTATAGAAATAGTTTTTATCTTGATACAAAATAAAATTTTCAAACTTTCGTATTTCCCTGACATTTTTCTGCGAAAAATTAATATTAATAAAAACATCGTTGCAAAATGCTTTCAGTTGTTATATGTGATATCTTTTGATTATCAGCGTGCAGTAATTTCATATATAAATATATGTTTTTTATTACAATATCGATTGTTGTAAAGAAAAAGGAAGAATAATCTCATGTTATAAATAGTACTTAAACCATTCTGATATTTCTTCTTTTTTTTTTTTTTTTTGACGTGACAACATTATGTCTAATAAATCTGTGAGAGCTGGGAGACATTCACCGAAATTGCGTCCGTTACCCGAAGCCGTAACGCGGGCTTCGGGCGGCTTCGTGCATGTTCGGGCCTCTGTTGATCGGAGTGCGC
>JAAAKQ030025171.1:0-17526 GCA_010016005.3 Zanna intricata
GCACTGGATAGGGAATCTTGGAGAGCTGCATCAAACCAGTCAAATGACTGAAGACAAAAAAAAAAAAAAAAAAAATAGGCAACTTAATTAATTTAGTTTATTAAACCTAAATAACTCTGATTTATTATAACAGTTTTTTGGTTTTAGATTTTTATCTCTGGAACCTGTTAGATTTTTTAAATTTTTTCAGATAAAAACAGATTAAATTTATCCTTTCATCTAAGTTCTAAGAAGTTTAGTACAGCTTCATTTTATCCTTGTAGCAGAAATCAGGGTGAAGCTTTTCACAATTTGTAACTCAAAATGAAGGTTTTCTTGACCTCCCTGTTTATATAAAATTTCTCTTCATCTTTACTTGCACAAAATATCATGAAATTCTTTCTGCTTATTTATGACACCTTTATTAAGGTAAGTAGTGGTAGCGCAATGCCACTTAAAAGGAATCGCCGATTCTGTAAACTGTTTAGAAACAATTTCATGTACTTACAAAGATAGACAAACATTTATTATTAAATAAAATTTATTTATACTCGCATTATAAGATCTTATCTACTTTCAGTTTTACTTTTACAGACGAGTAAAAGGAAGTAGAAAGTTGAGTATTCAATCTAATATATTAAAATTTTTCATAACTGAAAAATTCCCCACATAACCTCAAATTTTGAGTGTGGCAATCCGGAAAGGAAATTTTGTTAACATATGAAAAATTCCAAACCTGACAAAGATTTGAAGTGATTTTAGGATTTGATAATACTACTGAAAGTAGATAATACATTAATCATTAAAACCCTACACACAATATTTGCTGAATTTACATTTTCATACTCTTAATATAATTTTTATACTTAAAATATTTATAACAATACTTATTTTTTAAATACATTTAACTACTTTATACTGTTTTTTTTACATGTCACAGCTACAGTAATCATTTTTATAATGAAGGACTGTCAATATAATAATATTTTTACTAATTATAAGTCAATCTTTTTTTGTTAAAAACTGTTCTGAAAAGTTGGGTCTCCCCTCTAACCTTTTATTCAAAATCTAAGTAAATCATACACAGTTTTAAAAAGTGGTTGTATTAATATTAAATATGAAAACACTTAAATTAATCTTTTAATTTCCCAAACTGCACTTGTTATTTAAATGATGTTAACATTTTATTTTGTAATCGTATTAATATTTATAAAGTAAATTTTATTGATCCGTGCTTATGCATAACCGGAAAATCTGATTAATCACCTCCAACGTTAGAGAATTTAATAGAAATGTTGCAATTTATTAAATATACCAATAATTTTACATATTCTCCATATTAACATATATTATAAATGAAAATAACTCTATATAAGTAATAATTACTAAATTTGTTATTTAGAAAACCAAAACACTACTGTTATTAAACAAGGTTACCAAGTGAAGCAATCACAGGTTAAGTGTGGTTAGATTATTGATTCCATGTACAGACAAATCATTCAAAATAACCTAACCAAACAACCTACACTTGCTAACCTCCTCTCTCTCTCACTCTCTCTTCCCTCACCCCCCTCACTATCCCCTCACTCTATCTCTTTCTGTTTAACCCCAGGAATCACAGTAAGGTTATTACTTCAAAGGGTGAATGAGGATGATACGCATGAATTTAAATAAAGTGTAGTATTGTACAATCTCAGGTCGACCATTCCTGAGATGTGTGGTTAATTGAAACTCAACCACCAAAGTACACCAGTATCCACGATCTAGTATTCATATCCATATAAAAGTAACTACCTTTACTAGGATAATAAAAGCACTTACTTTTACAAGACAGTAAAGGCCTTGCTGAACTCATCTAATTAATATTAAATATACAAATTACACATGGTATTCCCCAACATTAAAGTGATTAATTAAATTTACTGGTAATTATGCATAATCACCAAATTAATCAAATTTACCGGAAACATAAATAAGTTATACATAATTAATGAGACAATTTTATATAGAGAAAAAACAGTTCCATCAATGACAATGAAACTTTTTGAGGATTAAGTTGGCAACCCTGGAAACACATTTAATCAGCTGTTCAATCATAATTAATCTAAAAATAACCTCCTTTTACTGATTTCAAAATATCAGCTCCACTTGAAACATGTGCACAGGAAGAGCAATGTTCAATGATAAGATTTTTGCTATCAGGTGTGAAATCAGCAGAAATTTAAAACAATAATGTTACAACAGTATGGTGAAACATGTTTAAATTAAAATAATGTATAAGTGGGTGGAACAGTTTAATTCGGACAGAACAAGTATGACTGATCTCCATCACTTTAAAAGACCAGTTGAACTTTAGACTACTGCACTGCAAAGTCAGAATGATTAATGGTCTTACGGCGAAGACAGGCGATTAAGTATTTTCCAAATTGCTACTTTGTGTAATATTAGAGTTGGAACTGTGCAATCAATCATTCATGATGTGCTGAATTATCGCAAAACGTGTTTGAGATGGGTTCCAAAAATTCCGAGAGAAAGGCTTGAGAAGTTGGGTTAGGAGATATCACCACATTCTCCTTACAGCCCAGACCTCTCCCCATCCCATTTTCAACTCTTCTGCCAGCTCAAAGACTTTTAACATACCAATTTTAACAACAAAGTGGTAAAAAAAAAGCGGTACACAAATGGTTCAAACAGTAAGGTAAAAATTTCTATGCTGATGTATCATACATAGTCACAAATGGAATAAACCAAGGTTGAAGATCCTTAAAAAAGTATTTTATTAACCAATGTTTAAACACAAATTAGTAATAATAATAAAAATAACAGAATAATAATAAATAAAATAATATTCTTTAATAAATATTGAAGTTGCGATTTATTAACAGTTAAAATAGTTTTCATTAATGTAAAAATAAAAAATAGGAGTTTCTGATTGTTTTACTCCTAGAGTGAAAAATTACTCATGATTTTTTTTTTTAAGGTATATATAAATTTCTAAATCTAAATCATAAATATCACTGAATAAGAAACAGAATACAAGATGTCATTATTCCTCAAATAATGAAGTATATTATTTATAATTTCACAATATACTGACTGGGAATTACTATGTTTAGTTATTGTCATAGTAATTTTAGTTTCCTAAAGATAATCTTAAAAAGAAATGTACTGGACTGGTCTATTTATTATTTTTATTTTACTAAATGTTTACTTAATATAAAATCATTTGGCAAGACCTACATGCGTATTGACAATGGATATTTTAAAAATTAGCAAGAGTCTGATGAAGAACCAAATGTTGCATAGCTCATACGTAGCTGGATTGCTGTATTTTTATTCATTTAGACTACCACCCTCATGGTTCATCCTATGGTTGTATAGCACAAAAGTAATTTTATTCATATTTCAAAACACAATTCCTTAAATAAAAATTGTTTAGATTATAAATAATATATATTATTTATTAATTTGTTCATTTTACTCACTAAAATTGGAAGTGCTTCATTTATTTTATCAGCGAGTGTATCTGCAGTATCTGAATTCTCTTCTGAATCTGCAGACTCAAAAATAAATTTAGCTTCTTCTTTAATAGGACATGCACAAAGTCTGCAAAACCTACACTGTTGACTAACATTTACTTCTGTGCCTGCTACAGCATCCTTCATAGGGATAACATGAGAATCCTGAAGCAATAACTTTGTTTCACTCTCGAAAGATTTATGCAAACTAGATGATGAATCTAATGTTGGAATAGTAATAGCAGAACTGACTCTAACTGTGTTAGTGACGGTAGAACTAGTGGAAATATCAACAGCTGTGGACGTGGTGGTAATGGTAGTTGTGCCTGCAGCAGTAGTGGTGTTTACAGAAGCTAAAGAAGTTACATCAGTTGCTGAAGCACAAGCAGCACCTTCAAGTGTGGGTACTCCTCCCTTCTCTTCTAAGTAACAATAAATAAAATTCATGAAATGAGTTTATAAGCAATCATTTTAAAAAGTAAATCTGTTTACTTACTTCTCTAAATTAATTATAGAAAGCAAAATACAAAAAAATCACAATTTACTCCACCAACTGATTTGATTATTTTTATTCAGTTTTATAAAGAAGTATCTAAAACTAAAATATTAATCATGTCTTGAATGTTTAACTTGGATAAAATTAATCTCTTTAAAGTAAATATTGTAGCTCAATCTACGATATTTTTAGGCTGTGTCGTTAGAATATTACAAGTGACTACAGAAATCATACAATTACTGTACAGTATTTTAAAAGAAATATAGTAATAGTATCTATATCATAAAAATTAATGTTAAAATTTTAAATCAAAAATAAAAACAAAATAATTATGTAAATAAGAGTAATAACAAAAGATGCAAAATTAAAATAAAATGAACAGATATAGTGTTTCAAACTTGCACTACAATAATTAATAAAAAGTAATTTGAATTTAAAAGTTACAATAATAGAGTATTATAGTTATTATAAAAGAAATAACCACAAAAAATTTAAACAGTATTTAAAGTAATTTTACATTATGGATAAAAATGATTATTATGAATTAAAAGAATACACGGTCTCAGCAAAGGAGAGTTTATCTTATTCATAACTGGTTGCAGTAATAAGTAGTATAGCTGGATACAGTAGTAAAATTGACCAAATTTTCCCAGCTGACTAAATTGTGACTTGATGTTCAACATTAAACAATTATTAGTACAGTAGTGAATAACTTTTATTATGCAGTTTGTAGCATGAAGTTCTCCTGGGACTTCCATAATCTGTCTACCCATGAAAATAATAGAAAACATTCACGTAAACAAATGATCTAACTGCTTCATTTGAATTACAATTAGTGAAAGACTTCCTTCGGATTTCAGCTAAGTCATTTAAAATTTTTAGGAAATTAATTAAGGGGCAGAATAGCAATTTCTTATGTTTTGACTTGAAAATTTGAATAAAATAGGTCCCACAATCATAACTGCAGTTTTTTAGAAATCGAGGATGAAAACCGATAAATTGATGTAAAAATCCAACTCTTTCTTGTTTGATGTACAATAACTTTGTTAAATGGAGACTAAACAACATAAAACTTTTAAACAAAACATGGCAAGAATTTCATTTGAAACAAATTTGTCAGATTAATTCAATAAAAAAATAAAAGTTAGAAAAATTCAAATTTTATTTAGAAATAGTACACTAGACCAAAGTACTATTATAAAGAACTTTATAAAGAACTTATAAATTAATTAATTAAAAAATAATATAGGATATAGGAATCGGTTTATAATAAATATTCAAAAATCAGCCCGCCATTTTCAACACATTTCTTGGTACAGTTTTGTACTGCTTTTGTTGCTCTTTTTAGTTCTTCAGGGCTGTCCTAACACTACTCAGCTGCATCCATAATGCAGACAATTAATTCCTCATGTGGACATAATTTTGTTTTGTATACAATATTTTTCAACCATCCCACCACACAAAAATCTGAAGGTGTTAGATCAGGCAATCTTGGTGGCCAGGAATGTGGAACTACACAATCAATCCATTTCTCAGAGAAATGTTGATTTAAGTGAGTGGAAACAGCCAAACGTGAAGGCCACTAGTATTCTCTTTCTCTCTTTTTCGGTTTAATCTCTGGAACCACCATAAGGTATAACTTTAGAGGATGAATGAGGATGATATATATGACTGTAAATGAAATGTAGTCTTGTTCAGTCTCAGGTCAACCGTTACTGAGATCTGCGGTTAACAGAAACCCAACCACAAAAGAACACAGGTATCCACAATCAAGTATTCAAATCCGTGTAAAATAACTGCCTTCACTAGGATTTGAACCTTACAACTCTCAACTTTGAAATCAGCTGATATGCGATGACGAGTTAACCATTAGACCATGCCACAGTGCCAGGCCATAGTGGCCATAGTGGTTGCCATGCCATAGTGCCTGAAGTAAACTTTGCTTCTTGGCAGAGAAGAACATCTTCAAGCTGGTGCATCAGTTTCTTTCTTCAGGAAGAAAGAAATCTTGAAGAACGTGCTGGTGCACTTCTTCAAGAAGAGCAAGTAGATCTCAGACTTTAAATGTCAGGTAATATGAACGGTCCAAACAGCTGACTATAAAGAAAACTGTACCATACATTAGATGCTAAATCTGTGTTGAAAATTCCCTTCCACCATTTTATGCCCGTTGTATAAATTCATACAAAATCTTTGCAAATGACACCACAGTTCACAGTACCCGATACCATTAATGTAACTTACAGAATGATTTAAACAGTAACACAGTACTATGCACTTTTGATCAGCTGTTGTTATTTTAATGCCAACTCAGAAATAAGTTTTCATGTAAATTATTATATTTCTATCATAAATAAAAAAATTAAAATACAAGTAATTTTATTTATGTATTTTTATTTTATAATTGATGTTCATTTTCTAGTTTTTTTCCCAATATTTTAACAGCAATTACTAACAGTAAATTTTGTTTTTACAGATTTTTCACATCAAAAATTAATTTGGTCTTTGTTTACAATAAATAAATACTTTTCTGACAAATGTAATTATGTGTTGCATCTAAATAAAATTTGAAATCTTTCTAACTTTTCTTTATTTTATTCAACTTATCTTATATACTTTTGTTCAGGATTAAATTCTCCTATAAGTTTTGTTTAAAAGTTTTGTGTGTTTATTATCCATTTAACAAATTTATTGTACATCAAACATACAAAAATAACCAAATTTATTGGTTTTCGCCTCAAATTTCTATAAGAAAAAAAAAAAAGACTGCAAATACAGTTCTGGAACTTATTTAATTCAATTTTTCAATTCTAAAATGTCAATAAATGCTAAATTACCCATTTCATGGCTGTTTATTGTAATAAATTTAGTCATCATTTCCAAATAAGCAATCTCCCTTGTATGGATACTTCTTTTTTTGGTTCAGGCAAAATAGGTTTTTCACTCTATCAAATAAGCAAATATGTTAATTTACAATTTATAAAATGACTGCTTTAAACTCTTTTATGTCAAGAAAATAAATTTATTTTAAACATCTGTAGCAACTGACATTTAAAAATTAATTAAGATTGGCTTTGTCACAATTTCACCAGCGTTATACATGGAGGTCATTAGTGTGAGTTGTCTTCATATGCACGTCAACTTGTTGCTTAATTAAAAACATATCCTCCTAGGTTTACCAAAAAGTAAAAAAAAAATTAACGGATATGTTCAACGTTTAAATAAGAAATGTAATAGGTTATGGGCTCTGAATCAATAACACCCCGAAATAGACGTAGAGGCTTTTGTAATATACATATAAATCAGAAAAGTTGTACATGTAACTAAAACTGCGATCTTTCCTATTACAGCCTTGTTGTTTTTTAAGATTTATATTAAGTATACATTGTATATTAAGCGTACATGGACGGCTATTTAAATTGCTAATTCAAAACAGGCAATGCTCACAGTGTAAAAAAAATTGCAAATTACTTATGAAAAAATTACTTACTCCAAATTACTTATGAAAATAAGTAATTTTGAAATTATACAAAAAATACTTACACTGACAATAGACCACAATTAGTTTTAGTTATCACAAACGTTCGCATATACATCTAGTTCTCTGTTACACACTTTCAATACAAGAATTTTACTTTTAGATTCCAATTTCCTTTAAATTTTCAGAAAAACCATTTGCTTAAAAATGAGTGTTAAATATTAGAGTAAAAGTAATAAAATAAAAACAATCAAAAAAGATTGTCTATTTCTCAGACTGTAAATAGACAGAATGGCCAACAGCTCCAACATGTGTATACAGAACACTATAAAGAAAGATAAAATTGTAAGTAACTCCAATCTGGGTAATACATAGAGCATTTAATGCTTTTGTTACACTGAATCTGTAGAGAATACGGTATATTTTTATCTCAAATTTACCAAAATCATATGTAATAAATTTTATTTTCTGTTTAGGCTCCGAAATCACCATAAGATATTACTTTAGAGGATGAACAAAAATGATATGTATAAATGTAAATGAAGTCTAGTCTTGTACAGTTTTAGATTGACCATTCCTGAGATGTGCGGTTAATTGAAACCCAATCACCATAGAACACCGGTATCCACAATCTGGTATACAAATCTGTATAAAAGTAACTGCTTTTACTAGAATTTGAACCTTAGATTTCTCAAATCTAAAATCATCTGATTTGCAAAGAGTTCACCACTAGACCAACCCGGTGAGGGTTATATATGCAAGAAACTACTGAATAACCTAATTGTTTGTACAACATGGAATAGAAAAAACAATTCATCAGAAAACAAGTTGCTTTGAAGAAAGAAGATAGGCCAAATATAAAATTTTTGCAATATTATCATACAAGCAACATTATTTGAAACTGAAAGTAGAAAATGTTTACTCTATTACACTCTACTAATCAAATTTTTCTCAACGGAATGAAAGAGAATTTAAATGCTAAGTTTGTAAACAAAATAATCACATTGATAAAGACAGATTATTTTCTAAACAGAAAATCATATGTCTTATGTTAAGTAATAAATAAAACAAGTTATCAATGAAAAGTCTATTAAGAATTTTCAAATGAACATTCTTATTAATATTACTTTATTAATTACTTAATACCTTATAATATATTAAGGTTAAAGGAATTATTTTTATATTTTAAAGTTCCCTAGGTCACGCGGTCATTATTTGGTGTCCAATAAAATTAGTATTCACATATTAATCACAATTTATAGACTTAAATGATTTGAATCCTTTTGAGCACCAGCTACATTTTAAAAAATTATACAGTTCTGTAATTTTAAATTTTTTTTTTAATATGCAGAGAGCAACAGAGTTTTTTAGTTTTAATAAATCTGTTTAGGTCCCACATAAGATGAGTTGAAATAATTTAGTTAACTTGTGTTTTGGTGGCTTTATGGCATTTTTTTTTTTCAATTATTACAGTTATTTTTTCTGGTATTTAGAGTCATTTTTTTTTTACCTCCGGAACCACCGTTGGGTATTTCTTTAGAATGATTTGTAGCATGTGCCTGACACGCCTGACTGGGATTCGAACCCAGTTGAAAGAATGATTCGAACCCGATGACTGGGACCTCTGGATGAAAGGCTGAGATGCTACAACTCACACCATGGTGGCCGGGTGAATCATTTTGGAGGCTTATACTTGATTTATAATACTGATATTTATATATTTTATGCATTTTAATAAACATTAAGACATTTGAACTAACTTGATAGTTAACACGCGTATGCACACACATACACACCAACTGAACTCAATAATAGTTGATTGAATATAAACATGTTCATTGTTGACAACAGTTAGTCACACCTACAGTAAAATACAGTTAAAGTATACATTCCTCAAATGCAAAAATAATTCTAATATAAAGAATTTTACTATTAATTTTTCAAGAATGCAATTTCAATCATAAATAAGAAGCATTTAAATTTTAAGTAAAATTCTCTTTCAATAAACCATTCTGATAAAAATTTTGCAGGAACATTTAAGAAAAATAGAGTTTTTATAGAACACTAAATACCAGCCATAAGCTTTATGAGGTCAATCAAAAATAAAATCAGCAGCCTAAGCAGCAGTCAATTATCTAAACTACATTTGAGTGGAATTATTTACATCATAACAGTCCATAATGAATGTATTTTTTCTTTTGAAATATGCCACAGATACAACATAAAATATCTATCCTTTACAATATCTCTTCAATAAGGTTTAATTAACACAAATATTATAAATGATTAACTTCTGACAGAAATATGCCACAGATACAACATAAAATATCTATCCTTAACAATATCTCTTCAATAAGGTTTAATTAACACAAATATCATAAATGATTAACTTCTGACAGTAACTGAATAAAACATTTTCTAATTGTACATGTGCATCAATACACATTTAATGAAAGTGTGTAAATAAATCAATGTTTGGTGAATATCTGTAAAGGAATTTTTATTTTAAGTATTTTGAAAATGATAAAAGTATAAAACCTGCAATAAAGCAGATAAAGTGCTGCTGTAAGAAAAATAATATGAGGCAGAAGTTATAGAACTGCTATCCCTACTGAAACACAAAAATTCTGATTACTCAATTCACAGCAAAAAAAAAATCATCCTTATTTAAGGATTTACACAAAATTACAACATTCAGGAATGTGTAATAATAGTGCGCCATCTACATCCTACCCCCTTCGTGCATTCAATATACTTGTACACGCCTTGCCACACTCCTTTCTCGCGCAAAATAAAGTAACATGACATAGAATAAAAAAAAAAAATATTTTTCAAAAGTGCAGTGAGGATATCAAAATTACTAGAAAGATTTTCATTGGTATAATAGTTCTCAAGATTCTACACCAGCCTACAATTTACCACTTTCATCTCAGTTAGAATAACAACCTAAGAGGTAAAGACAGCAACTGAACTTCCATTAAGAAATCATTTCAATATAATGGAGATAGATATCACTTACTTTTGAAGGATCACTAAGTTATTACTCTTTACCATATAAAATACTTCCACAGAGCATAAGTAAGAATTTGTTTATATTGAGTAGTGGTCAATTTCTCATCAGAGAAGACATAAAAAGCTTTAAGTAGATAATAACACTTACGGTTTTCTTTCCTTCGGATACCCTTCTTAGCACCAAAATAGTCCATAACATTAGCAGTCATTTCAAATGGTCTGCTATCAGTACGTAGCTGTTTAAGATCAACAGATATCTTTCCACGTTCATACAACCTGTTTGCTAAATCTTCAAAGGTATCTTCCTGAAGAACTTCTAAAGTGATTGATTCACCAGAATCACTTCTCAGAACCAAATGCATCTTAGCAACTGAAATTCATAAATAAAACAAAAATCATAATTAATGTCTGAATATATGTAAAATGTACAAGCTAGTTCTAAGTAAAAATTAAAAAGTAACGAGGACAGGAAACATCCTTGTCAGACGTCCTTTTTTATTAGCACTTCTTTCTTACGTTCTTTGATTTATATTGTTGCAATTTGGTTCCTGTAAATGTTAGCATTTAATTGTTCTTCTATCTCTATACTTTAACTCTAATCCACTCTCCTCTTAATTTTTCTTACAGAATTTTAGTTAAGATTTTTGATGTGCGAGTAGTTAAGCTAATTGTTCTGTATTCTTCACATTTATCTGCTCCTGCTTTCTTTGGAATCATGACAATAACACTGTTTTTAAAATCAACTCATATGGGATGTGACAATTACAGTTTTGTGGAATCGGTAAACCCTCTCATTAACATCATGCCACACAGAACTGCTGCACTGCTTACCAGCTTTCTGAGAAACACTAAACTAGCTCCAACATAAGAAAAATTAACAACAAAGCTTAGTGGCATTCCACTGTTTCAAGATAATGCTCAATTCACCTTAGAAGCATTATTAAAAAATTTAGACAGGGAATTAATCAAGCACCCACCACACATCCTTGATCAAGCCTCCAGTGATTCTTATCAGTTTCTTATACAGAAAGAATTTTTAATGGCTCAATTTGAAAGTGATGATGAGCTCTAAAGCTGTATCTGAGTGACATGATAATTAATATTTAATCCTAAGTGGCAAGTAGGTAGAAAACTGTTTAATTCAAATGGTGAATATATAGACAATTCTTTCTATAAATACTAAATAAAACGTTTATAATTATTCCTTGTTTAGATTTATTACATCTACTTTTTTCCAGATAATTTTCAAATACATTTTGTGCAATTTTTAACATAAAAAGAGTCAGCCCAATCTAAAGGCTGATTTAAGTAACAAAAGGTTTTAAACTAATTCTAATATTGAAAATTTCTGTTCACACTTCATTGTTACCGTTTCAGTTTCTCATTCATTACCAGTAATAGCAGTAGAGGCTTGCAATGGCTTCTGTAATGCACTAACTGATTTTTACAATGTTTAAGTTTGTGTAAGAAAAAACTATAGTATTTAATTAACCTCATACTGACACATTTGTTCGGGACTGTTAACAGTCTATTCTATTTGTAATTTTTATGTTCCTCATCTCCTCCTCAGCTAATAAGATGTGGGACACCAAATCTAAGAATTTATAGAGAAGAAAATACAAATTGCTGAGGAAATAAACATTTTTTAACAATCATTCTTTAAAATCAATGAAGAGGCAAGACAGTTTTTAAATTGACTCTGCAGTTTATCTTTGCTAAATATAGTAAGATTTGAAATTAGGGAAAACAATTTAAGTGTATGTATTGTGTTTTATTAATTTAAAACTGAAAACTCATTAAAATTTAATCATTATATTAATAACATACATATTTTCATCTATAAAATTTTGATGTGATCATTTTAAAATACAGTATTAACAACAAAAAATTTTAACTGCTAATGTTAAGTGTTTACCTTTAATCACTGTAAAATGTTCATAAAAGTTTTGTTATCAATGTTTAAGTAAAAAATTTAAAGAAAAGTGGTGAAATCTGAAAATCCATCTAATATAGGTAATAATAAATTTTTAATTTCAATCAATACTTTCGTTTGTCAAGATGCAAATCAAGCAACTGATTATGAGCATTAAAAAAAAAACAGTGACTTTAACCTGTCCAAAAAATCAGCACCCAAATAACCTCAATATAAAAGAAGAGAACCTTAATGTTAGAACAAAAAAATAATTGTACAAGTTAAGGCTTTCATGAGTAAAACTGGTTTCAGAAACAAATGTTAGAAGATTTTATCAATGCACAATAGAACAAATTATGAAATGCTGCACTTAATAAACAAAACCGAGGAAATTTATACGCCAAGAGAAATGAATACAGAAACTGAAAACCAAGCAATTTATAACAGAGAACTGATAGTCACTAATTTTTTAAATTTCAGAGCATATTACCAAGTGCTCTGTAATTCGTATATATAAAATTGTCGACAGTGCAATAATTGAAGTACTTTAAAATATTCACACAGTTATAAAAAATAATGGCTTCAAGATGTATTTTATACTTCAAGGCTGTTACAATTTTTGTCTTCAAGTTAGTGCAATGTTAAAGATAGGAGTCAAAAAAACTGTTATAGCATTGCCAAAAATTTAAATAATGCATCTTTATATATTTTGATATACAAATACATAACAAAAGGTTTTAAGTATAAAAATAATAAATTAGTTAACCGGATGTATATTAACAAATGTGTTAATTATGATACATATTTATATTTAACTTATTCGTAAATGAAATATGAAATGAAGACAAAAAATGTGATGCTTATGATCGGAGATGATTATTTAAAAATCTAGTTTAAACAAGGTAATACAGCTCAACTGATTACGTAATAAAATAACAAAGCATTACAGAAACAAGGTGACAAAAAAGTCACTGATACTACTGTAATTAGCTCCTTCATCCCCAAATGAAAAATAGTGACTACATAGATAATAAAGGAGAATTATCAACATTGATAACTTTAAACTTATTTAAATATAGTATAATGATCCACTGTTTTTTCATTTAAATATAAAAAACTTGCAGAAAAATAAAAGATCACAAATTTTGTTAACAAAAATTAAAATTAAACCTTTTACTAAATGTTATGAAATCTAGTTTTTATTTCATCAAAGTTTCAAATTTCTGAGTTACAAAATCTTTCCTATAATAAATAATGAAATAAACATTATCTAATACATATTACAGTAACAATTCAGTTATACAGATATACATTTACATATTTAGAATTATATAGTAGCCACCACCATAATGGCAAGCTTGGATGATAATCCAGCCCTCAATGTCACTGCTATACTACTGTTCTCTGGAATATTGGCACACCATGATTTTTAGTAGCAAAACATAATGCAATTATTGTTTATGAAGCAATATATTTTTGAGTGTTTACAGCAAGAAAGTGACATCATGTTTCAACTACAAAACAATTTATTAATATTTTATTTTTGTTTCTCTTTTACTTTTCCATGTACTTAAAGTTCAGTTTTGTGGTTCTGCCTATCATTACAGTTCTTTTGGCTGTGTCGTGTAATTTTTTTACATATTCAATTTATGTACAACATGATATTTTGTAAAAATTTTTTATTTTGGTTTACGGTTCAATCTTCTTAAATTAATTTACTCACATGCAAACAGTTATGGCTGAATTTAAGTCTATTTTAAAAATTAAAAAACTTTGAAAGGCGCACAAAACTGAAAAACAACATGTATAATTTTGTGAAGAAAGAATCTTTACCTGTTCGAAAATTAAATTATGAGAAGCATTTCAGTGCTATACAGTAGAGTGAGGAATTTCAGCTGCCTGTAGAATTTCAGGAAAAATAGAACTTCTTCAACCGAAAGGGCCAGAATGTTTGTTCATCACCCCGAAAAAGAAACATTCTAACCAGTTACAAGATTAGATGATTTTGATAAGGAGTGGTTAGGCAAACCGTGAATGAATTTTTCATGAAGATAGGGAAGCTGCCTACAGTTAAAAACTCTATAAAGAATTGAAAATTAAAATTGTTAAGTTTGAAAGAATTAGGTTTTAAATGGCACAAAACAGAAAACAAAAGGAAAATTTTTGTTGAAAAACATGTAAGGCAGAAAAGAATTTCACATTTACTGGCAAATAGTGATTTTACAAAATGTAACTGGGCAATCATATACTTAGATGAATCCTTTGTTTTATCATCTCATTCAACGGTAAAATCATGATCAAGACAGCGGTGCAGGACTTCATTTACCAATAAATAAAGATGAACGTTTAATTATAATTCACACCAGAGGTGAAATGGGCTTTATTCTCAATGCAATGTTAACTTGGGACAACCAAATCAAAAAGTGGTGGTACCATGACAGCATGAATATTAAAAATTGTTTAAAATAGGCTGAAGAAAAATTAGTCTAGCCTAGCCTAGCCCTCCTCCTAAGTCTGTAGTAGTTATTGACAACTTCCATATCATAATACCCTTTCTGAAAAACTTCCATTGTCATCAGGCAAGAAACAAGATATAACTGTTTCACTACAGAAACGTAAAATTCCATTTTTGTCTCAAATGCTTAAACAATTGTATGAACTAATTAAGTTGAATAAAAGTAACAGAAAACGATATCAATTTGATGAATTGTTAGAAAGAAGTGAGCATCAAACATATATATATGTTTATAAGGTATGTATACCTTATCTATACTTTATAATTTTTCAAGTAATTTTGCAGAATCATGAGTTGTGCAATATTTACAAAATTATACATTAAATGATTAAAAAAATTAAAATTATAATAATATACAAGATTATATGAAATCATCAAATGAAATATATTAAAAACAAAGTAAATTTAAAAAAAGATTTTTGTAAGTTAAAAGGTTTTTGATGAAGGAGGTAGGTCAACAAAAACCGATTTGAAGCATTATTGGTTAAATTCAGTTAAATTAACTTTAAACAATAAATTCATACCAGACCATACAATTGACATAATTTTTATAAAATGAGAAAACAAAAATGTGTTGTACACATGTGCATGTGTATGTGTATATATATTTGGATTAGATAATTAAGTCTTCATTAAAAATAATTCCAATGTAATGTAAAATAAATTCAGATTTAGTTATTTATACAATCACTTTACAATCAAAATCAATAACATTGCTAATAGACCTAGTATAAAATGCTACTAATCTAAAAATCCCAATTTCAATACTTCAAATAAAAAAGCATTGCAAGCCAAACAAAGTAATGTATTGCAAAGTAACAAGTATTGCATTATCAAACAAAGTAAACTGTAAAAAAGAAGATACATTGAGAATTTAACTAATATTATCAAAGATATCAAATTATGAAATAAAATTATTAGATTAAAACAAACAAAAAAAAAAGGATATAAGACATACTCTGCACAACCAAAACACACACATACAATTTAACCTAGAATTACATACTAGCAAGCAAATGTTATGTACACAAACAGGCCACAGGCCATACTGAATTAATTTCCATTTCACACAAAATGTTGAGTAACCATTTTCACACAGCAATATACATACTGAGCCTAATAGAAAAATACAATGAGGTGAAAATGAGTATCAAATAGCTATACATTTTTGTGCCTCTTTAAGTATTAAAAAAAGCGCCAAACAGTCGAGAAACAACCAAATACACAATGTTATTAGAGTTAAATTAAATTGTAACTGCTACGACATTTTATAACTTTATATTTAATTAATTAAACTTTTTCTATGAAATAAAATAGCAATATGTAATTCTCCATATCCTAAAAAAAAAGTCAACTTTGTCACAAGTTCATCAATACGTTATGAATTGCCCACGAAAAGTCAGACCCTAACCAACTTACAGGTTAGCATTATTACTAATTTTTAAAAAATTAAATATCACAATTGAAATCAAATGCAGTGAACAAAATGACATCTTAAAGCTTCAAATAATACACAAGTTAAAATAAAAATACAAAACATGACTTAAAATAAAATTCATTTACCTGAAAAATACCAACAGCGCCTATTTCCAAATGCCAAAACAACGCTGAAAGATGATTCAAGATGGCCACACACAGATGTAAAAATACGTTAGATATGTAATATTCAAATAAACTTGAAATTAAAGCATAGACTCAATAATAAGATTTATACTTTATATTAAAATTTCATTTCCCAAAAAAAAAGTTTCATAACACCAAATTTTCAGAAATGAACTTAATTATGTGCTAAATTTTAATGCCCCTCGTCAACACGTCAAGTCGTTAAGATGTGAAATGTTTTAACTACTCACAAGGTCACTTTTCTTATATTGATTATGCAATGTTAAAAAAATATATCTCTTAAAAAAATTATGTAAATTTATGTTTATGTTTTAGAACGTACAAATAAAACAGAGAAAATATTTTAAAATAGTAGTCAGTAAATATGCTGATACACGTAGTACTAGAGTGCATTCAGGTGGGGGAACGTTAACCGTACAGAAGATTTTTGAAATAAAGATTTTCTGCCTCTCAGTTTTCGAAGAAGAAGAACTTAAAAAGAACAGAAGATTTTATTAGTAACAAAAATGAGTTACTGCAAAAGCTGCTTACATCCATAACGCTGCACAGAAAACAGACTGAAAAAAAATTATTAAGTAATAACTAATAGCTTAAAGAATTATTTAATAGATGAATTTTAATACAAAAAACACACGATCACCTAAAATGTTGTCCAAATGCGGTGACTACATAGAAGAATTTGTACAACAGTTTATTAACTGTAGTGAAAATTAGAGAGTATTTGGTATAATGAAATAAGGAATTATAATATTTTTCTTTAAGTTCACCTCCAAGTAACAAATTATTAAAGAAACCAATCAAAAATAAATAATTATTGATATTAATTTGCAATAAACGTACCAATTAGCAATGTTTCTGACGTGAATACATTTTTTTTTAATGAATCTTATTATTAATGTTTTTTTTTTTTGTTTTAAGTCATTTGACTGGTTTGATGCAGCTCTCCAAGATTCCCTATCTAATGCCAGTCGTTTCACTTCAGTATACCTCCTA
>JAAAKQ030025193.1:0-17525 GCA_010016005.3 Zanna intricata
TCTTGTTTATTTTCATGCGATAGTTGTTGCGTAGGACTTCATCCATGCCATTCAAAGTTTTTCCTAAATCTTTTTTATGATTATTTAATATTAAATGGAAATTATAATTTTGAGTTATAGTGTTTTTATTTATACATTTTTTCAGACTATTTGATAATAAATATCGCTATAAAATTTAGTAACCTTCTCGTGTTTCATTATTTTTTTTTATTTTGTTGATGGTTAAATCATAATAATTTAAAAAATTTAGTATTACATTAACTTACATTTATTTAAAGAATAATAAAGGGACTTTAACCTAATATTTCACGTAAGATTTTTGAATTGAATTAATTTTTAATGTAATTAAATTTGTAGTTCGAGTCATTTTTTTTATACCATATATTGTTATTTGTATTTAATAAAATATATAGTGTAAGCTATATTTTAAAATACTGCAACATGTTTGTATTAAAAATGTTGTCACAATTTTGGTATCACTTTTGCATCCCACTAAATTAATGTATTTTATTTTCAATTACTGTACAATAATTCTTAAAATAAGAAACGTTGGTATTTTTTTTACTTATTTCAATTAACTGGACGTCTATGAACGTCTGTGTCAGTTAATTGGACCATTATGACGGGATAACACCTGTATAAACAAATAGTCGTGAATGTGTTACTCCATATTCAAGATAACAGCATTATCTATTATTAGATCTGGATTTGATTGACAAAGGTTAAAATGAAATTATTTTATAAAATTTTACAATCAGAAAAATATATTTTTTGTTATATTTCCACCAATAAAATTACTTACTATCAAACTCCACAACATATTACATCCTAAATTAGCCTCTAACGAATTCAATAGAAACTGTTTTTATAAAAATTACTTGAGTAATTTTCTTTAAAACATTCTACTTAACTCAAAGTTAGGTTAAGTTTGGTACACCGTAATTAATTTATTGTGTTTTACTTCTGTAATAGTTTGTGTTAATTATACTATTTTATATATTTGTGATGTTAAAAATTGATCTTGAACAACACAGGAAATCACAGCAAAGGCAGTATTTTTAAGGTAGATTGTTTGTTTCTTCTTTACCACATATTTAGAAATTGAAGGAGCATAAGGAGCACCCCCCACCTGTGTTTGCCACTGGTTCCACCTGTGGCGTTGCGTTGGCCTTGGTGGCCGGCAATACGACCTCTACTTTATTGAAGCTAGTAGAAAAAGCGGTCCGTTATGTCTGTAAGGACCTTTTTCCGAACCTTCTCAAAAAGCAAAATAGTAAGTCTTTCTGTTAGCAATCTTCATATTACTATTTACAATCAAGCAATAGTGTAATATATAAAATAAATTATTTTTATATCAAATTAATTTTTCTTGTAGCTCATATTTTTCATGATTTTTTGATGAAGTCTTTGTTCATATACTGAATAAATATCTGTGCTTGCTATATCACTTGATGGCCAAGAAATATTCAACTATTTATTCGAATCTAATAACACACTGGTAATTGGGAGAGATTGTATCTGCGAAGTTTACGAGTTAAAATGTATTGAAACATGACCAGGTTTCAAATTATCTAATCGAAGATATTTTTAAAAAAACTTGTGAAAAACTTTTGAGATTTTAACCATAAATTGTAATTAATTAATTCACAGGGGGGGGGGGGGTAATTAATTATAAAAGTAATAATAATAAAAGAAACGACAACCAAATATTAATAAGAATATTTTCTTTTTTTTTTAATTATTCATTATACTTTATATGTTAGTCAACGATTATAATTATATAATTTATTATTTCGAATTTTTTAAGAAACCGAAAATTATTAAATAATACTCCAGATAAAAATGAAATAAAATTGCCTATTGAGTAAAATACTCTAATCCAAGAAGGGATGAATGAGTAACAATGGTACAGCAGTCATATTTTCCAGCCAATGGAACTTAAATACATGATGAAAACTGGTGCTTTATCTTCTTCCAGCACACACGATAAATCCACTGCAGGTGGATCATCTGATAGGCAGTCATCCTTAGGTGTCAGACGAATTAGAAAGCAGGTATTTTTCTATTGACATAACCAACCCTGAAATTTATAAGTTTATATATATATATATATATAGAGAGAGAGAGAGCGAGAGAGAATGAGAAAGCTAGTGTGATAGTGGGGGAAGAGGGGGAGATAGATAGTTTGGGTGGAAACATAAAATTAAATTAAGGAAATCAGGGGTACAAGCAATGAATTAACGAAGAATGATTGTTTTTAATACATTATTATGTATATAACTTGTCTTATATTTAACAGTATTTTCTTAATATACACAAGCAATACAAAAATTGTTTTAACACTTTTTAAAATATTTATTGTATTTAAATTTTCAATTTTTCTAAACTTTAATTTACGTTAATCAATTTATTTTCCAATTTACATGCAAAAAACAATTTCCACATATAATAAAATTATATTCAATATTTATTATGCACAATAATTCTCTAAAATCATATTATAATTATATATAGATCTTGATTACATAATGTTATATTTTATAATAAATTTTTTTTATTCCTTATTTGTATTAAAATATTGAAGTGCCATTTAATTTATTAAGTATAAATTATGTAGCTCTTATTTATCTTATTACTATATAAAAAATTAGCACCTGAATATTTAAAAATAAATAAATAAACTCATAAAATATCAATAATGTTTATTAAAAAGTTATTATTTAAAATAAAAATTAATAAAATTAAAAATGTTTGAGCTACTCATTGTTGGTATTATTTATTTAATATAATAAAAATAATATAACATAGATGTAGCTGAATTATACGTTATAATATTTAATTTTAACATAGCATGTAAATAATTGTATCTAATATTTAAATTAAGCTAATTTCATATTGTACAATTATTATTACAAATGTATTTACTACCATAAATTAAGGAATTAACAAATTAAATTCAAAAGAGGTAAAATAAAAAATACGTAGATATTTACATAATCATAAACATGAATTTACTCTACTCATTATTAAGTATCAGTATGAAACACATTCAGATAAATATCCTACATTTATCTGAAATATCCAGTATATAGTACCATCAAATATAATATATAGTAAAATTATTTTGTAAATTATCAAATTCAACAATAATTTTACTACATAAAGATATATCTGTATTAATACAATTCTTAATAATGCTACATTTATTTTAAGCATTATATTATAATGATTATACACTATTATAAAGATGCGGTTTTATTGAATGAATACCTATAATTTTCTTGCTTCTAGATATAGGTGATCATGAATTGCGATTAGAGTTTATATAAATACATTCTGAAGATTTGTTGATAGGTTGGTGTGAGGACTGGTGAAACATAAATATAATCGGAAACAATAGCTTGAATTTAATGTTTACCTGTACAAATACGATTATATATTTTTACAAAACTCCTACAGATATATATTATTAAATTTATTTTACTTTAAGTAATATTTTTAATAAACTTTACTTCTTCTAATTTGAAAAATTATTCGGTTTTTTGTGAATAAAATTTTTCATATTTCCATTATTATTTTTCTTGCGTAAATATATATTACAAGTAGCCTTACGAATTTATGGCAAAATTGTATAATATTTTCATAAAAAATTTACAACATAAATATTTTCAGAAATATTTATGATTTAACACTATTTTTACTATCCAAAATTTAACTTTTAAAACATATTTTTTCCTTGAACTTAAAACAATTTTTTTTAATATAATAACACAGTTACATCGAATTACATTTTTAATGACTTTATCTACGGTACAACAGTACCTATAGAATCCGTGCTTTGTTGGATAGTGCAATCTCATTTTCATGAAATTAAATGTTTAACTTATAATTTAAAGTTGAGTGGAAGAACTTTTATCTTAAAAAAATTAGTTATACTTCCATAAGTAAGAATTCTATGTATAAGTTACTTGATTAAAGGATAAAGACAATTTTTGGATTAATTTTTTTAACCCGGTTGACTATTGCCTCTAAATAAGATTCAGTAAGTTTTTCAGGTATGTACATGATAAGATTAATAAAAAATAATTTAAATGTATAATGATGAGTATAATTTCCTTTATTTGATATACAACCATGTCTTAAGAATCCAATCAAAAAACCACAACGATTTTTTTATTATAGCGTATCCAAAAATAAATCTATCTGTAAAAAATAAATTGATAATCTGTTATGTTCCTAGACCATTTAATTTACAAATAGGTTCTGTTGGGGGTGTAAATTAACTCATGTTATTCTTATTGGCTGTCATCAGAAGAAGGTCCACCCTCCCAACTCCAGACACGGGATTATCAAATCATCACTGTGACCTTGTTTATTATCATCCAACTGCTTTCATCGTTTGATAGTCGGCAGAGTGGGGAGATAGCTGCATCATGTCGTCATCAATATTTAGCCAATCCCAGCTCTTATCTATATTCCTTTGTTTTATTCCGTCTAAAAAAAAAACTTTATAGACTAATGATTTTTTAAACTATTATGCAATTAATAATAAAAATTATTTTTTCTTTAAATTTGAATATAGCAAAAATAAATTTATATATTAAAATAATATTTATATATTCATTAAACTGAAAACATTTTTAGGGAAAATTTTTATTTTTACTTTAATTTTTATTTATTTTTTGTAAATAATTTATTATATTTCATAATAATCTAAGAAGCATATTTAACATCATCATTATATTTACATCATAAACTTGCCGTTAAACATTATTATTTTTTTAATGAGTTACATTATTATATTATAATACATAAGTTATGATTTCTTATAATCTAACATTATAAACTACTTACATAAATATTTTCTTAATAATAACTTACATTAAATAATTATAATAAAATTTTTATTAATATTTTAATATTAATATTACACTAAATAAATTTATTTCATATATCATTTATTATATCATTTACCATTATAAATCAATCTATTATTATTATAAATAACCAAATACATTTTTATACTGGACATCACATTTTATGCAATTGTTACACATGACATTTTGAAGTTCTTATTTTAACACTGTAATTAATTATAATAATTTTCTATTTAAATACAATAGTATTAAAACATCAAATATAATGTAATATGATTATTTATGTTTACAGATTTAAGTTTCCTTTTACATGTTTAACCATTACCTCCAAATAGATGGTGTATTTAAAACATCATCTAAAGAACATTATTTTAAAATATTTATTAAAAAAAAAAAAAAAGTTATCAATATCAAAGAAGTTAAAGTGATAAAATTGTAATACGGCTTAATTATTACTTTGTGGGGGAAAAATTAGACTAAATAATATACCATTCAACTAAGTAAGGTACCATTTATTTAAAAAAAAAAAACATTTTGTTTCTTTATATTTAATTTTCTTTCAATTGTCAAATTTCGGTTCATTTTAACCAAAATTTTACACAATTTCAAAATGTTTTAAAGACAAAATTTAATAATTTATAGAATAAATATACGGTAGTTTACATATATTCATTTATTTTGTTCTCATCTGTAATAAGGATACGTAGGTATATAAAATTAGACATTATTTTCTGAATATCCTACCGGGTTGATCTAGTGGTAAAATTAACTGTTTAACAGCTGATTTTCAAAGTCGAAACTTTTGAGATTCAAATGATAGGTAAGTTACTTTTATACAGATTATAATACTAGACAGTGAATATCGATATACTTTTCGGGATTTGTGATTCAATTAACCATATATCTCAGAAATTGTCGGCTTAAATCTGTACCCCTCATTTACATATCATATATATCGCCATCTCATTAAGCTACCTGGTTGTTTATTATTCACAAGTTGAACAACAAACTGAAAGATAAATGCTAAGAATAGAAAAACAGTTGTGGACATAAACAACTAGTAATATTATTGCTAATTGGATTAATTTTCATTCGTTTATGAGATAATAATTAATACCGTTTCTAAGTATCAATCCTTTTACTGCTGTTAATATTTCAGTATTTAATCATAAGGTACTGTAGAGAGAATTTTGATTTGAAATATAAAATAATAAATAACTGGATAGAAATTTATCCAGCTTCCTAGGTCAGCGATATAAATATTGAAACAGACTAACCTAAAAATAATGCATAATCAAATTCAGTTTATTGTTCATTAAATATTTTAATATCATTTCCCCAACATGATGTAAGTCATAGATCTATTCCGGCATTCTAGTGCTTCCTCGGTCGTCCTCTCACATTCTCTATCTCCATAAAATGCCTAGTTAACAGTTGTGAGTAATTCTTAAAAAGAGGTAAATTGTTGAATTCGCCATTCTTCTTCTCTCCTTTTCTGTTTAGCTTCCGGAACTACTGTAAGATATAACTTCAGTGGATGAATGAGGATGACATGTATGAATGTGAATGAAGTGTAGTCTTGTACAATCTCAGGTCGACCGCTCCTGAGATGTGTGGTTAATTGAAACGCAACCACCAAAAATTACCGGTATCAAGATCTATTATTAAAATCCGTATAAAAGTATTTACCATTACTAAGATCTGAACCTTAGAACTCTCGACTTCGAAATCAGCTGATTTGCTATGTCACGTTAACCACTAGACCAGACCGGTGGGCTTCTCTATTCTTCCTATACTTGTTCGTTTTATCACGTTCTATTATTTGATATTACTTCAATTTTAGAATTAATAATGAAGTATCTTCTAACTTGTTCATTGAGTATTTTATCCCTTCTTGTTTTACCTTTAATATGATAATAATTCGATTCGGTGGTCTGAATACAGCATAATCTATTTTTCCTAAAAACTCAAACTTCACAGCTATATAAATGTGTAGGAACAGCGATGATCATGAACAAATTTAATATAGTTTTTTCTCCTTAAATTTTTTGTTTATAATCCTAAACACTTCTAAATCTATTATTTTTATTGGGAGTCTCTTCATCTATAACTAGGGAAAAAATACATCACAAATAGTTAAAAGAATTTACTTGTTCATGGGCGTTGTTTATAAGTATAATTTTTTAACTTACTGGTACTGCTTCCTTGTATGTCATAGTGTATTATTTTCAATAGAAATTTTACAATTATAATCATCAGCCAACTTAGATAATTTAAAAATACTATACTGAAATCTATTTTTTCTGTCATTAAGATGACCATATGGTCAGAAAAAAAAAACATTGTACATACGTGATCCGCTTTTGCGAAATCCAATTTGATCCTCAGATAATTTCGGTTTTCTATATTGCCGTTAATCTACTTGAAACTTTTTTTCTGTATAATTTGATTTAAATTTAAGCATTTAAATAGTATTTATGTTCCCATCTATATTTAAATATATAGCTGAAAATTGCCAATCTCCGTGGCGGGGTGGTCTCCGTAGCGTCTCGTTATTTCATCCGGAGGTACCGGGTTTGAATCCCTGTCAGGCATAGCATTTTCCAATTACATTATACATTTCCATTATCATATTCCAACATACAAGCTTGTTGGTAAGATTGTGTAGTGGTGATTAATTCATCAGTCAAAGAAAAAATAATTAATAAATAGTCTAATATATAATTTATTACAAAAAATTGAATATAATTATTCATTTGTCTTTTCGTAGTACTTAGTATAGCAGCTTAATTATTATTATTTAATTAGTAATTCAAATCAATAAAATATCCATAAGGTAGATTGATATTTCATTTTTAATCTTCACAATATTGTTGATGTTTCGTAATTATAATTATGACATATTTCAATGATTGCTGTCTTTTTTATCACACAAAATGGGTGGGTGGGCTTCAGCGCTCTAGCCTACAATAATATATGGTCGATTTTATGTGTTTATGATATTTAATTGTTTATTTTTGTTATTGAGTTTATATTTGTTAATTTAAAATGATGATTCACTTTGATTTTACAAAGATAGTAATCTTTATTAAAATAATATATATATATATATATTAAAAAAAAAATCTCTACGTCCAGTTCATTTCCATCAGTTATTCATTAATTTAGTAATAATATATGTATATCAAAATCGTTTTAGTAGAGCATTTATATTCATATTTATATAGTTTGATCCAAAATATATTCTTATAACATCCTATTTCATATTTAATTGACAATAAATTATTATCATCTTTATATATATAATATAATACAGTGAAGATTAGAGAAAACAAAGAAACTGAGTGACATTGCAAAATATCACGCGAAAGTATGATGTTGCTGTGCAAGGTATGGTAAAATTGTTGAAAAAAATATTCGTAACTAAAAAAACGGTTTTTGTAGGAAATACAACTGGTCATTAACCGCTATGGTCATAACCCCGATGAAAATTGATTACATATGATGCCTTGCCTGATTGGGATTCGAAGCCGGGGCCACCGCACGAAATGCCCCGAAACGCTATCTACTCAACCACGGAGGTTGAAAAGTATTTATTGTATTACCTATGATATTTATGTGTTCAGTAATTGACAAGTAAACCTTTTACTAAAATACAACTAAATTGTTTTTAACTATTCCGATCCAAAAAATAATTTAATTGTATATTTGTACGTCTGTAGGCTCCATGTAAAACTGTAACTTACAACAGGCCTTTCATACATTAAACTCAACTTTAATTTTGAGTTTTCTATCGATAAATATTTTTTAATTATTTCTATTCTGTTTTCCTTTAAAACGATTTAGTTGATTTAATAAGAGTCATAAGCATTTACTTATCCCTTATTAGCCTTTCTGTATGTTGATTCGCTTAACTCTTCCTTTGAGAGTATCATTAGGAAAAACCTTTCATAAAATATCTGTTGAACTTAAACAAAATTATTTTGTTTCATTTTATAAATCAATACAAATCATTATAAACTAACCACTCTCATCCAGACTGTTTTTTCATAGATTTTACGTAAAACTTGACTTCCTACCGCTGCCTTGATTAGTCCATAAGTATAGAACTAGTTATTGAACGCAGCATTTATACATTAACGCCACATAGCACTGATATTGTAGACCACATCTGATAATTCTGTTCAGATTGGTGTACTATAGCTTTGTCTAGGTACAGTGTTGCAACTAATAGTGCATATAAGTTCCTAACAGAAAATCTCGTATGACAAAAATATTGTCTTTCAATCATAATTCTGTATTTTAATTTATTTTTTTTTTTACTCCTGCATTAACTATCAAAGTACTGTATAAAAATGAAGAAAATATAAATTATTAGTTTACGATGAACAAGCTGGTTCTGGAAAAGCTTTTAGTCAACTGAATAATTTTCAAAATTTCTTTGTTGTTGTTACATTTCATTACAGTATCGGATTTTTTGTTTCTTCAATCGCATCCTTATCATTATTTTTCGATTTTAATTAATTACGTAATAATTTATTATTTATTAGATCATAAATTTTGGATAAAAATGTTTTTATTCTTGACAACAGTTTTGTTATTTTATACGTAATTATTTATTTTTGATTATTTTAATTTTATTTACGTGTTAATAATTATATTTTAATTTAACATAACTTATACATAAAATTATTCAAACTACGACTAAACACAGACCATTGCACAATTATGTGTCCACTTCACTCATGCTTGATATTTTAAAAAGTCACCTGCTACCTTGTATAAAACTGTAATGCTGACGTTGATAACCATAGCATTACAATGGAGGATGATACCACAATACTTGCACCTGAATCAGCTGAAATCAGAAAAGAAATATAATAAAAATATCTTTATTTTATTAATTTTAGAAAATATGTATTTGTTTATAAAATAAATACTTTTATTTATATAAAGTAAAGTAGTGAATACAAACGGACCAATAACTTTAAACAGAAAGGCGAATTATCAGAACTTATTTAAATAAAAGTTATCAAAAGGATGGAGTCTGGCGAATTGCCACAAATGAAACAATCTACACACATTCTCAGTACAATGAGAAAACGAAGGATTTCCCATTTTTCCACGTATTAAGAATGTCTGAGAACTGAATTCAAATTCGGGATATCAGGGATGGACCTCGATCTGGCGGTGCGGGCTGACGGAGGTGTAGCTGAGCGTTTATGAAGTGAGATCTCTACGGCTGTTCCGGTTGTCACCACAGAAATGTTAGAAAGGGGTTAAAAGAGGGTCCACATCTTGCTTAAGGACGTAGATGCACTCACTACTCAAGATGACTGTATAAAGGACCTTCGTAAGATCATGAGGGAAGCGATGACACTGAAGGTATTGTCCATGCGGCCGGCCTACGAGGAGACACAGGTGGCAGTGCCGCCCATCCTGGCCAATAAATTGTTGGATGATGGCTGAATTCGAATAGGATAGCCTGTACGGTGTGAGGCGCACGGTTGAAGATCGTTGTTTTTGCTGTTGGTATCCGGGACAAAAGGCCAAGTCTTTTGGTGATCCGGATCTATGCGGTCTCTGTTTTAACTATCAAAAGGCCGGCCATGCGGGGAAGAGCTGTCGATGTCCTTCGTGCAGCATGCATGGGCACGCATCCGTGCAGGGGCTTCACAGTGAAGATTTGGTGTCTGCGAGAGTCAACCCCATCCGGGAGAGATGGCATGCATCGGCGTCCCACCATCGATGAACAGGCGGGGATTCCATTACATCAGCACTGGGTGGAATGTAAGATTGTAGTCCCGGAAAGGGATCCCTTTTGGGATTCCTCATTACAGGCGTGGAATCAAGACCGGATTCCCGGCGAAGGGACTGCTTTGCGGTTCTCGCTAAAGACATGACATTCTAAGACCGTGTCCTGGCTGCCTGAGTGGTGGTGCCTTCGGAATGGAATTAGCCGGAAACAGGGTAACTTCTGAGGTAGTTTGAGATAATGGCATCCCTCGGAGTTGTGTCAAAGCTTAATTGCGGGTCCGACTCCGGGAGGAGGGTTAAACAAATACGAAAAAAACAATGTTTAAAATAAAATAATTTATTAATATTTATGTATTTTCAAAAGGTTCCAGGCCTATTGGGAGATTTAATTCAAAAGAAAAATGAAAAACTTTCTAATTTTCTTTATATATATATATATATATATATATATATATACAAAACAGATATAATAGAATATATAAAATAAAGAAAGTATTTCAATGAGAAAAGCGAATTTTCTACAGTTTTATTTTTATGACAATGCATACACAATTTCTCGCTAAAATTTATTTGAAATTACTCTAAAAACAATAAATATAATTCACTTTCGCGATAAAGCATCTTCGTAAAAATTTTTTTTTGAATTCGATTTAAATTAAAAACAAATAATTAAAAAAAAAAAGATCTATAAAAATTGACATAGTGAGCTTAATTAAATTAAATGGATAAAATTACTATATTCTGGAATTTTTCTTATATTTAATTTTCTTTAATACTAGAAATAAAAATCTTTCTTCTTTTTCTTTCCTGGCTCAACAGGAATAAGCGATATATGCAATTGTATTTATAACAATAAGATATACAGATCGGTTAAAATAATCTAAAAGAATTGATATTTTTAATTTTTGTGCGTTAAGGAGACATATGAAAACATTTTTACAAAAATATAGATTTAAATAAATTGTAAATAATACATTTTTGTCAGACAAATGTTTGTGCATATGTACATATGTATGTTTGGTACAATACCAATATTTGGTATTGTAAATTGGACCCCGTTGACCGATTTCCTTCAAACTTGATAGACAAGTACTACTTTTGGGAAAAGAATAATTTTTGTGAAAAATTAGAAATAGTGGTGAGGGTATTTTGCCCGAAATAAAATTTAAAATCTTTATTGAGGCATGTTAACAAAAGATGTTTCTTAAAAAAGTTGAATTTTTTTCTCATTATCATAAATTACCAAAACCTTTAATAAAAATTAAACATTTGTCCACTCATCAAAAAATTACTTCATTTATTTTCCTTTGTTTAGCTGTATTTTTTTTTTTCAGAAAACGAAGTAATGGGAGTTATTTGTATAAATATTTCCTACATCAATATGCCTTCAAATCGCTATAGAAATCTTTTGCCCATCCAATTCCAATAGCCTGTGGCAACAAAAAATATATGTTTTTTTATTAAAAATATAATTATTTAAATCCGTCTCGCAAGTTACCCGTTAGGTTTAAAACTTTTCACCTCTTAACTTTTCCATAGTCATTACTTTTAAGTATTTCTTGAAGAAAAAAAATAGTTAAAACGTTTCACCCTCCCCGGCTCTATATGCTGCTATAACAGCTAGAGGTATAACTTGACTGGTCATGCCGGAATAGTTACGTAATTAATTGCCGGCTTTTTTAAAATTATTTAAATTTTAAGTTTTCTAGTGAATCACTGTTATGTATGTTCCGTATGTACTTTTATCCTGCAAAGACTGAAGACTGAATTTATATCCTCTACTTTTCTGCTATTAATCTTTCTTCAATTATTTTACTAACTCCTCATTAACTGTCATTGAAAATAAACTCTTAATTGAGAAAACGTAAGAAAATTTCAATAAGATTTAAAAGGTACTGTGCAACATGAATTAGAGATGGAATTTAAAAGATTATTCTGCAAGACGCTACATCTTTACTGTTCATTTCTACGGAATGGTGACAAGACCTTGAACTCAACAATCCTTGAAAGATTCAGCCATATAAAATCTCCATCTATAGGGGAATTTCAGGAATATCTTATAAAGATCGTGTTGCAAATGTAGAGGAGGAAATTATCATTTTTCGGTTACATAGTTTGAGGGGTTAAATAAAGCATACCTAACTTTTTATTGGTTTTATATTTTTCACTGGATTATTTTTTTTGTTTCTTCCATTTAATAAAGTAAATGTAACCAAATTTAAAAAAAGAATTTGTGAGATAATTTTGGTACTACGGAACAGAAAAAATATAATTTTTTTTTAAATTTGTTTCATACATCAATTTTGTCCATTATAAAAGAATATATAATCAATGTCAGGAAAGTATTAACAACTTTGTTGTCAGCTTCTTTTTTCTTTTTTTTTTTAAACGTAATGAATATCTCATTTAATGAAAAACATTTCCATTAAAATTTATTAAATGAATTACGATTTACCTAGTCCTTCAGTGAAAAGATATCTAAGTTAATTAACATTTTTTTTTTTCTAATAAAAAACTAAATTTTTTTTAAGTACAATATTACAAGAATATCGTAAACATTAAAAAAAAAGAATGGTGAAGAGTCTGAAGAGGAGAAGAAAAATAATGAGAGTGAGAAAAAACGAAAGGGAGAGATTAAACTTCAATTTCTTATCTGTTTTATTAGGTGTAACACGTTCCTTATAGGTCTACTGTAATTAATTTTGTGTTATTTTATCACTGGGCCTAAAACTTTATACAACGGCAATTCCTTTTTATTTAATTGAATACGTGGGTGGCAAGCATACTGTACTGAAATATAAGTGCTTGGAAGTAAATTTTATTTATCTGCTTTAAAAAAACTATATATTCATTATACTATTTTATTTTTAATAAAATTTATAGCGGTTATTTGGTAGAAGTTTATATGGATTTTTAATTATTTTAAAAAACTAAGAATTTTTTCATATATAATGTATATATATATATATATATATACATAAGGTTTCCAATAGAGGTTAATTTTTTATCAGTTACGTGAAATAAAAACTTAAATTTTCATTAAGGTTAACTGTTTTTTTTTAGAGTGAATGTTTATACATTTTATTCGGTATTCAATTGTATTAATATCACTTCTATTCTAAAAACCTAATTTTATAATATATACATTTTATAAAAATCAAACTTTACGTCCGATAAGAAAGATAAATTAAACGATTTTGAGAAATTATTTCTAACATTATAAAATACTTTTGAAGCTATTAGCTTTTATTTTAATTTAAATATATATAATAAAATTCTCATTATAACCGTTAATAAAGTACTGTTATATTTTACGAAATTATTTTTAAACGTATTAAAGGAAACGTCAAATTAGCGGAACCTAGAAATGCAGAATTAGAAAATTAGCGGAAATTAGAATGCAGGTATTAAAATCTAGCTTTCCATGTTTCAACAATATAATAAATGCACCTTCAATTAAAAAAGAATAAAATAAAATTACCATAAAATAATTTAAATTATTTTCTATAATATTGCATGAATTCTTGCTATAATAACATCATTTTAATTGATCTCAGCTGGTTTAAAATAAATTATATATGTTTACGGTTAAAAACCGGCTAACTGTTTCACAGATTAACTTTCCTTACTGTATTTTAGATTTTTAATAGGACATTAAATCTGATATTAACTAAAGAATAATTTGTTTTGCTTTAGATTGTTAGTATATATAATTTTGTATATTAATAAAATCAAGTAGATGTTTTTTTTGGAATTGGTTAATACAATTAGAGAAATATTATTTTTTTCGAAAAATAAACTGTGTACCTTTATCATATTTATGAACCTCTATCTTATTTAAAGAATTGTATTATGAGGTTTTTTTTAAACATAATTTAAGTTTAATCAACTGTATTCTACAGTCTATTGATTTATAATATGTCTTGCCAACTTTACATTCGTCAATCAGATAAAAGAAAAAAAAAAGTAATAAAAAGTGTTGTGAAGAAAAGCACAAGATGCAATTGAATTTAATTTCTATTTAAAGAAAAAAATTTGAAGTCTAACCGCATTAAAACTAATGTAAGTCTATATTTAGTAGTTAGTTATTGAGAAACCCAACAGGTTTCTAAATAAATAATTCTTCTACTAGTATTAAGCAGATTAACTATTTAAAAAAAAAGAAAAAGAAAAGGTTTTGATCTTTTTATTTTTTTAAGTGACCTTTTTCAATCATTTAAGTAGTTACTTATAATATAGATCTATATATTTAAAACACTGACCGTGATAAATGATAAATATATATTAATTTTTGTACCTATGTTTTTAAGTTATATTATTATAATTTGGTTATTTTGTGTACCCATTTATTATTTTCCTTTGTTTTATTTTTCTGTCTGTTTATACTTTAAAATTTTAAGATCTAATAAAAAAAATGATAAATGTTAAGAAAAAAGAATAAAAAAAAACAAAAAATTCAAAATGAAGTGTGAATTGTGAAAAAAACATAAAAATAAATCACAGAGAAGAAATTTCCCTTATAATAAACGCAAAGTGAGAGAGTAATAGAACTATAGAGAGAAAGATGATGATAGAGTACAGTAAAGGTGAAGAACATGAATTTCTGTTCAGGTTATGAAAAATCTTACCGGAAGAAAAGACTTCCCGCTCTATACGCATATAATAGTGAGGTAGACAATGGTAGACGTTAGCACCTAAGGAACCGAACGAACGAAAACGTTCATATTTTACGCAGAACCATCCTCATGATTCCATCAACAGGAGATGGCCTCATAAATTCAATATGAGTAGTCTACTGAGTACTGATCTCAGAGCCATTCATTTTCAAACTGGATCCCATAATACCACCGTCTTCAGCTAAAATACCACTTGGTTTACGCGATTTCCATCTTTGTTCATTTAACTTTATACCTTTGTTTTACAATCCCGATTCAGTTTTATTTATTTTTATTTTTTTAAATTTGTTACATCTAAAAATTAAACAAATTATTATTATTTATTATATTTTTTATATAGTATTCCTTCCAAAAAATTTGTCATCCATTATCACAAATAGAATTACACTATATTTTATTAAATTAATAGTTATAATTTAAAATTATTAGGAAAGGAAGTTTCTGAAAAACGTTTTAGTATTTTATTCCTTCAAAAATTATTTTTGTATGTAATTAACTATAATCCTTATTCTCTGAGATCTTTTAATAAATTAAATCATATGAAGATAAAAAATTAAGAAAAGAATTCCCTTTTGAAATAAAAGTAAGAAAATAAAAATATGAAGTATATGTGAAAGTTATTTAAAATCCTAATTACTTCAACTTTTCTCTGAATAATTTGAAAAGCTTTTTCACGGAAAAAGTGATTAAAATATCAGTACTCATGTAGATTTAACTGTGATAACATTAAACTCTAAAAGTTAATGTATTTAGATTTTAACTGATTTTTAATTCATAAATTATTTTGATTTAGGTATATTATAACCCAACAGTTTCAGTTGGGAAACCTTTTTCCAACAGGTTTCTTAATAAATAGTTCTTCTACTAGTATTAAGCAGATGAACTTTTTTTTTAAAAAAAAAAAGGTTTCGATCTTTTTATTTTTTTAAATGACCTTTTTCAATCATTTAAATTCCAGTAATTTTTGTCATATTTAATTTTAATTTTTTCAAGATTAGTCTTATTTGACTTGTATTAATTTTTAATTAGTAATCCATTCAAGAAAGAGTGCTTTGTATTATATATTTTTAAAAAATATTTATTTTTCAAAACTATTAATAAAATCAAATAAATATTGGTTGAAATTGTTGAATATCCGTACAGAACTATAATTTTTAATAAATCCTAGGGGAATATTTTGTAATTGCTAGTCAGTGCGTAAACTTTTTTTTTGAACCTGGAATATGTAAAATAAAAGAGGAACTCTGATATCTAATCACAGTATAATTTTTTTCAAGTTGTTCATTACCATTAAAAAAAATATAACCAATTTTTTTTAAGTTTTAATTTTAATTTGATTTAATTATAATGATAATACATTTTTTTTTTTATTTCTTATAATGAGGGAGGATTAATTAAGAATGACATTTAGTTATAATTAAGAAGAAAAATATTACTAAAAAGTATGCAAATTTAAAAACTGTTTCATTCTTTTATATAGCAATTTAATATGCATTTCCCTAGCAATTTCAACGAATTTTATATTTAAATTAGCTTGGCTATATTCTTTTCTTTTTTACTTATTTTTAAATGTTGTTACATTTAACATCACAGTTCTAATTTGTTATATATATATATATATATATATATATATATATATATATAGATTAAATAATAATTTTCGTAAAATATTAGAATTGATTTATATAAAAACCTTATATTATAATAGTGTGTAACTAAAAATAATTACAAAATTCAGGTTTATCAACATTCTATTTGTTTTACATTTCATTACATTAAGCTATTTTATTTTTCACCATATAGAATTTCTCTTACGTCAACATAAACGTTTAATTACCTTATTTTAAACATTAAATTTACTAATACAAAATGTATTTAAGTTTGTTATTTGACGTTAACCGATTTATAATTTTTAAAGAAGATGAGTTAAAATAGATTAAATAAAAGTTTCCTGTTATAATGAATAAATATTCATAGATTTTTTTCAACATCAAGTAACTTATCATGACTGTATACATACCAACATTAATTATCATTTTTTTTTTTGTCTTCAGTCATTTGACTGGTTTGATGCAGTTCCCCAAGATTCCCTATCCACTGCCAGTCGTTTCATTTCGTTATACTTCCTACATCCTACCTCCCTAACAATTTGTTTTACATATTCCAACCGTTGCCTGCCTGCACAATTTTTCCCATCTACCTGTCCTTCCAATAT